>JACEGR010012522.1:0-11306 GCA_014170235.1 Listronotus bonariensis | reverse complement strand
TTCTGAAGACTGTGGAGACCTATTTTTGTGCAAAATTTCAATTCTCTAATTTGAAAAATGCGACCTGTATCGTGTTTCATAGCAATTACCACATACATACATACATTTTTCTCCAGCATAAAGGCAATATATACGCTATATAGAAAATTTTACCGTCAGGGTTGCCAAAGTTACTAGGAAGTAAATTACAACCACAGAGGTATGTGATTACAACTCCTCCCCTCCAACTCACCATACCTCCAACCAATCAGGTACGTAGCATTGTCGCACTAATGCTGAACTAGTTCCCACTGGCTTTCGCCCACGACAAAATTTTTTGATAGGCGATTCGACTTGAAAATGGAGAATTATTGCACAGTGAAATAAGGCCAGGCACTAATAATACCGGCCTTATTTTGACATTTGAGCTTGCGCAGAGGCATGGTAGGATAAGGACTCTCTTAATAAGTTTATTGCCTGGCTTTAATAGAGAAAATAGAAAAATATTGCACAGTAAAATAAGGCCAGGCACTAATAATACCGGCCTTATTTTGACATCTATGCTTGTGCAGATGCATAGTGGGATAAGGACTCCCTTAATAAGTAAAGTCCCTGGCTTTATTAGAGATTAGAGAAATATTGCACAGTGAAATAAGGCTAGGCACTAATAATACCGGCCTTATTTTGACATCTGAGCTTGCGCAAATGCATGGTAGGATAAGGACTCGCTTAATAAGGATAGTGCCTGACTTTATTTATGTCGGTTTTGGGTTGTGCCTTATTTTGGTATTATTTTAACTTCGGAACTGTTCGTATAACCGAACGGCTGGCGATCACAAAATCTAAAAGTTTTTGGAATTAAAAATACTTAAAACCTTGCTTTTCAAATGTATTTCTGTAATTATGCAAAACAAAACACTACAACACAAACACAAAACAATAAAGAAAAACCAAGGAGCATGGAGAAGGGGAGAGGAACAGTTGATTTACCCCCACCAATTAAGAAATGGCACACACCTGCGACTGGTGATTGTGTTCAGCGACCAAAAGAGCTCGTCAAAGTTTTATTTTATTCTTGCTTAACGTTGGTAAAAAGGACGTGCTTCGTTAAAAGTATGGATTTATTTAGAATTTTTTGTTTCAGTACGCACTTTTTACGTAACATTTTTGTGTCTGAATCAATACTATCAGCCAAATATCTTGCGAACTTTCACCGGTTTGATGGTTAACTCAACACAGCGGGATTACTCGTCATGCGCATGGGAGGTTGTTTTTCCGGCTTGCTATTGGCTGTTATAAATGTCAAAACTCTTGACTTTCACATGTTCAATATGGCTGATGTTTATATACCTTAATATTTTATATACATCCGTAAAATATATTTAATGAATATCTTGCTGGAGGTAAAAGCACAATGAACCAATAGAGGATTTCTGTGTGCGTCACTCTCTATTTAAAAAATTTGCTTGAACTGTAAAGTCAGACAAATGATCAGTTTAAAAAGTATTAAGTGATAAAAATTATACTAAAGCGAAAAATAAAAAGGCCTAAAGCCTAAAAACTTAATAACTGACCCAGTTAAGGTACAAACCAAGATATAGAGTGTGTCTACTTAAGTTCGTACCATAAGGCAAACTTTTATTAATTTTATGAAAAAATTTAACCATTCGATATTAATTGTTTTCAGTGGTAGGTATATGAAATATCTTAAAAAATATAAATTTATGTTAAGAGGAAAGTACACTTATTTTTGTCAATATTGAAAATTTGTGGAAAAAAGATGTTTAGGATTAGGATTTTTTTTTCTGCAATAACGAGCATTTTTGAGCTTCTTTTACAAAAGTATTTTATTTCAAAATAAGTATCCAGTAATGTGGAAACTTAAATTTTCATTGTTAATTAAAACCTACAATCTTATCTGCTTCCTTATACCTAAAAAACAAGTATGTAGATATCGAATAAAATGGACCAAGCACAGTGGCCTACGGAAACTGAAATCCTACTACGCTTATTAACTTGTAGACTATAATACCTTTCAACTAAATAGGATCAACATAAATCTAAAATTTATTTGGTTGGTAAGTTTGAGCATGCTATTTTCATATATTTCTTAAAATTATACACTTCTTTACATTTAGTACCATTTTTAATACGCTTTTATTAACTTGGGTTGTCACTATCTATCTATGTAACGGAATCTTTGAGCCTAATTTTTACCAACTTCCAGCTATTCGATTTCTTTGAAACTTTGCACACGTATTAAGGACCCATGACAATGCAATAATCTGCAAACAGTATCCCGTTATCCTGGTTTGGATCGCCAGGAAAAAAATCCATTATATTATAAAAACAACACCTGTGTTGCCATCTTTTGGCAACATCCCAAACTTTTCTCATGTCTAGCTACTCTTGACAAAATGGCGAAGGAATTTTTTAGTGAATAAACTGGAGCATTTTTACATAGATACATACATAAATGCATATCGAACTAAAAAATAAAAAGTAAATAATGGTTTAAAAAAACTAAAAAAACACGCTTTTATATGCAACCGAACTAAAAATTAGAAAATAATTTTCATTAAAAAAAATATTGTCACTTCATAGTAAAAAGCGTGGGGTGCATTTTACAATTTTTTCATAACTTTTCCCTCATAGATATTGGCAAATATAATAATTATAACATTTAATATATTAAGCACCCTACGCTTTTTACTATGAAGTGACAATATTTTTTTTAATGAAAAATTATTTTCTAATTTTTAGTTCGGTTGCATATAAAAGCGTGTTTTTTTAGTTTTTAAACTATTATTTATTTATGCTAAATAAGTAATCTCGCAATAAAAGTTTAGTTTTCAAGAAATAATTCTTTATTTTCAGTTCTCATTTCCCTAAAATTTATACCTATACATTTTTGCACATTAACCTATTCCAATCTAAGAAAAAAATAGTCTTCTACCAAATAGATTTTAATACACCATTAGCACTAAATTACCAATATTTAGTCATTAAAATATTAATAAATTTCAGTATAAACCACATTTTACACTTTTTATTAATGTTTTATGTATATTTACTCAATAAATCAATGTTTTTGAATATACCGCCGATTTTGACATTGGGAGTGCGTATGCGCATGCCCTGCCATCCCGCAGACCCTTTCTTCAAATTGTGCCACTTTTCGAAACGGCGATTGATCCTCTATCCTTGTCTATTCTCTTTGAGAAAAACTACTAAAAATTTTCCCCATTTTTTTAGGTTAATGGCACTGTCAACATGATTTGCAATAACTCTAAATTATGGGTAAAAGCACTATTTAAATAAGGCCGGTATTAATAATACCCGAGCTTAATATGGCAACTTGCAATAATTCTCTAGTGCTTGTATCGCAAATCATGTTGACAAAAGCTCATTGATGTTGACAATACCATTAACCTAAAAAAAAGGGAAAAAATTTTATTAGTTCTTCTTTATTGTTTTGTGTTGTGAGGTTTTTATAACACAATTATAGAAATACATTTGAAAAAGTAAGTATTTTTACTTCTAAAAACTTTTCGATTTTGTAGTCGGCAGCCGTTCGGTTAGACGAACAGTTCCGAAGTTAAAATAAGGCCAAAATAAGGCACGACCTAAAACCGACATAAATAAAGCCGGGCACTATACTTATTAAGGGAGTCTTTATCCTACCATGCATCTGCGCAAGCTCAGATGTCAAAATAAGGCCGGTATTATTAGTGCCTCGCCTTATTTTACTGTGCAATATTAGAGAATAATTGCGATCCGACTAATCGGATCAAACATCTGATGTTTGCGGCCGGCCTTATGTCCATTTCCACCAACTTTTTAGGGGATCCTTAGCGCTAGGTAAAGAATAACTCTGTGTTAAGTGTTTATAAATATTCCTTACCTAGCGCTAAGGATCCCCTTAAAAGTTGGTGGAAATGGGAATTAAATATGGAGGGTCTCTACCATAAAGTGACCACACGTCCCGATTTTGGCGGGACAGTCCCGCTTTTGGAGGACTGTCTCGCGTCCCGCCGATTTTTGAAAATGTTCCAATTTGTGGTAGGACTGGGTGTAAAGAAATAAAAGAAAAGGTCGCGGAGGTGACGACTTTTTTCCTTATCAAAAAATTTGAGAGATGAAAAAAAACTTTATGAATGAGTTGACTGATTTATTTTATTTATCGTTTTCCATCGAAACATGTTAAGGGCGAGGCCTTTTTTTTTGGTCTTCAAAAAAATTTTGGGAATAAATGTAAAATTTTACATCTCATATATTTTTTTCTTATTTGTACCGATTTCCATTATTGAAAATGTGGTCATTTTACTCTCCCCTCTACAGTTTTAAAATGCAGTCTTTTTTCGGAGGGGATTTTAATATTTCCGATTGGACCGAAGTAACCAAAACATTATCAAAACAAATTTATTACCCCAAAAAAGGTCTTTACGTGTAAAAACCAAACCATCAACCGCTTACTTCATACTTTGTTTTACGCTTTTGTATATCTATGTAACAAATGGTTTACTTTCAGAATATATTCATATTCATACTTAGGAACTAATACATAACGGGGGATTTTTTGCTCCGAGAGGAATGTCCCCCGAGCCACCCCTGAATTCAAAGCTGACCCTCACGGTCTTTTATGAGGGCTGTGAGTATCATGCAAAACACTGAAATAAAGTACCATATTACTGGGTGCCTACTTATGGTACACAGAGAAACCACAGATTCCGTATGCCAAATGATTAGGATTAACCAACAACAAATTAATTTTGCACAAACATATTTGGGTGCCACTTTAGTATGCGGTCTACCTACGTTTTGGAATCTACCAATTATTTAGCCAGTTTAGTACACGGTCTACCTGCGTTTCGCGGCGGGCTTTCGACACCAAATTGTGTTTGTACCTGGGGTAATCGAAGGGGTCAAATTATGTTAGAAGAAATTTTGACACCGCGCCGTAAAGCAGGTAGGTACGGCGCCCGATATGGTAATTAAAACAGTTTTAGGGAATTGCGAATGGATAGTTCTGGTAAGCAAATCCTTTTTTTTTTAATTCCTTAATTACACCCAAGACTAATACACACTTTATAAATCCTAAACCCTATTCTAATAGAATATTAATGACCCAATTATGATGATATGGCATATAAATGCAAAGGGCAAATTTTTGTATTTTAAATGGGAGACCACATACTATAACAGAGATAGGTCGGTAGACCGCATACTAAAATAGAAATATATCGGTAGACCGCATACTATAAAGTGGCACCATATTTATTTACTTATTAACTTCTTTTACGAAAAACAGGAAACTACTCGTTTTAGCGAGGATTTTTTTCAATTTATCGATGTCTGATATCGAACACGAGTATCTAAGGGTTTAAATTTTAAAAATACTATTTTTATTTCTTTATTATACAGGGTGTAAAAATATTAAGCACTATTGTGTAAGAGTTGGTCCGATCTTGGCGAACTAATAATTATGCAAATGTTTTGCAAGGTCACTTTTAGGGAGTCCCAAACTAAGTATTGTATTTAAAAAATATTATATTATACCAAGTCCTATAAAAGCTATTCAAGAAAAAACTATTTTTAGCGGTGTCTTTTTCCATATACCGGTTCAGGTAAATAACTTGACACATAGGCAATGTGAGAAAAAGAACAGTCTAACGTGAATACCCGCATGTAAACATTTCTGATTAGATAAGTCACATACATCCTTTGTTGTTGCTTTACTGGCCGATATCCCAATACCTATATATTTGCTTAATCAGTATTTCTCTACATACGTATCTCTGTAAAACATTTTTTATAAAAAAAGTGTTCCATGTGAATCTTGGAGATTGCCCACATATTCTGGGACACCCTGTAGAGAACAAAATCATGAGTTTATGAAGTATATACCTAAGCTGTAATAAAAGTTATTTCTTGGTGCACCAAACAACTTCGCAATTAGGTATAATATTTCGAAATCGAACTCTATTGCCGGCTTATGTGCCGGGTGTCAACGAATCTATTAGACGATCCATAACTTCAAGAGTATTAGACATATCAAAATGAGACTTGGTATGAGTAAATGGTATAGGAGAGGCGAGTTTTCGCATATTTCTAACTTTTGGTTACTTCCGAGTTATCCGGAAATGACTCAAATTTTGAATTTTTAAATGGAACACCCTGTATATTTTTACATCTTTGGATTCCTGAGACAATTCTTAATCGTAATTTGACATTTTGAAAAGTTAAAAAAAAGAATACAGCAATTGATGATAGATATTTAAAAAATAGATGTAGACCTTGGAGCATGTGTACCAGGAGGGGCAATACGGTAAAAGCGTAGTTGAGTTAGAGTATTTTCACACACACACACACATACAACACACCGGCAAAATCGGTGCCGGTGTCGGTTCCGTTTCCTGTACTATAAAATAGCGATTTGCTGTTTTTGCACATAGCGGCATATCGGTGCGGTTATCAATTTTTTGTGTAATTAGCAGTACTAAAAGAAATATGTACGCTAGTATTCTAAACAAACTTTATTTCTTGCGCTATTATACCTCATGGAAAAACACCGAAAAGGTAAAGAACAAAAGCATCACTAAGAACTTCCACTGTCGACAGTAAGATACATGGAACCAAGCTTTTACATAATATTTGAGAAGCTTGGAGAGGACAACTTCAATTTCTTGAATTACTTTATTTAACTACTTCTTAGTGGTGTCCTAGGGCATCTAACTCATAACTTCAAATTAATTCCTTAGTTACTTTAAAATAATTTTTAGCTACTTCCTATAGTGCATCAATTAGAAAATAGTTTAAAACATAAAAAAAACTCCTATAAGAAATGAATGTCCGTCTATCCGATTGTCAAGTTCAACACCGGCTATATAAACCGGAATCGGCCACCGGACAGGCAAATTTTCGGACCTGACTATGTGTAAAAATATTAATTTAATTACATTGCATCCGACATCAGCGTGGTTACCGGCATCGGTTTTGCCAGTGTATGTGAAAACAACCCTAGAGTAAGATAGCACTACTGAGTGTTCTCTCCGTCCACTATTCATGTATAATTTTTCTGCATTCTCTACTTGCCGTTTTGGGTGTTTTTTTTTTGCTTTTAGTCATTTAACTTATTTTATATATGTTTAGTTTTTACTGTTTATAGTTAAATTAAGAAGCTATTAGTGGTGCAGTTACAGAGAATTTTAAACCTGCCAACAGGGGTCACTACCCTTTGAATCTTTTTTAAAGGTAATTTACGTTTAAATCGTTATTAAGGGTAGGATACAATTTTTTATATTTTATGTAAGTATCAGTTTCTTTTGTCAGATAAAAAAAATATTAGGGAATTATTGGAATTCATATAAGGTTTAGCAGTAATAAATTCAGCAGTATTTTGACATTACGCATGCTCAGTAGTGGTTTTAAATAAGGGAAACTTTATTAAAGTTACTGCTAGACTTTAATTATGCCAAAATATAGTCGGTCGTTTCCCTTCCTTATTTTGACATTTGAAAATAAAATGAGGTTAAGGGTTAAAGTAATTTTGTTTATTTTTAAATTTTGTCTTTAAAATATACTAAAAAAGGTAAACCTTTTCCATTTTTAACTATACGAAACAAATAAATAAAATAGACTATAAATAAAAACAAATAATATTTCAGTTTTAGGTTAAAAATAATACAAGCATGTCATGTTGACCAATAACACTTCTTCACATAGGCGCGTTAAGGTTTAGCAGTAATAAAATAAGGTTTTTCCTTAATACTGCTAGCACTATTTGCCTATTCCAATAATTCCCTATTATGGCAAACAGGTGACGTCACAAACATAACCTTTATTTTCGGACAAATATAAAAAATTAAGCGCTCTTTATTGAAAAGTTTATCTCCTTGGTCTAGACTACCTTCAAATCGTGCTGGCAAGTCCAGCAGCAACGCCAAAAAGCAACAAGCCAAAGTCGTTTGATGAGATAAGGTTGCGACATTCGCCATATGGGCTAGCGCGGCTGTGACGTCAGTAGTGTGTTTTCACCAATCCTGAGCCACCCAATTTTCGGAGGATTTGGAGGATTATTACGTAAATGAGGATGAGTCATAGTTATGAGTCACTTTGTTTACCATTTATGCAAATTAGGTATGATTCACGTTGTTTATCAGTTACTAAAAATAGAATGAGTCACCTTGTTTACCAATTATGCAAATGAGGATGAATCATAGACATGAGTCACCTTGTTTACCACTTATGCAAATGAGGATGAGTCAGAGGCATGAGTCACCTTGTTTATCAATTATGCAAATGAGGATGAATCATAGGCATGAGTCACCTTGTTTATTTGTAATGCAAATGAGAAATTAGGAGGAATTTCGGAGGAATGGGAGGATTCATTTATGCAAATGAGGATGAGCCATAGACATGAGTCATCTTGTGTACCGTGCAGGCCTCTAATTTGACCTTGAGATGATGAATCGCCTTGTTTACAGGGTATGTATGAATCACCTTGTTTACTAGTTATACAAATTATTTATAAGTCAGTGATATGAGTCATCTTGTTTATCGTTTATGCAAATTAGGCATGAGTCACCTTGTTTATCCTGTATGCAAATAAATATAAGTAAGCTGATTGTCTTTTAAAAGTATGTAGAACATCTCTTGGTAATAGGGGAGGAGGCACGGCGCATTCCTACTATCTTTCAGTAAGTACTGCGCAATTGTCAAGGTCACCTTGAGTTAGTGCTTAAACGGAATAGTCAAGATTTTACACGATGTTTAAGTTAAATCGGCTAAAATACAAATTAAGGCGAAAAGTAAAAAAATCATTTTTTAGTTTTAAGGCGGTTGGTTCTTTCGTAGATCTAATAACTTCTGGTAATAGGTGAGAAGGTACCAAAACTCCCGATACCTACTGCGCATGCCTATCATTCTCCATTAAGGACTGCGCAAGTCTCAAGGTCATCAAAATTAGTACCCAAAGGTAAAACCTAAAGGACTCTAGCATAAAGATTTTTTATATTTAACACACATCAATAATTACTGAATAGCGTAGAAGCCAATAAGGCCCTTATGGTCCAAGGTCACTTTAGTGCAACCTAATGGAACCCTTAAAATTACCTTATAAACGTAAATACCTCGAAATTAACCAAATTAAGCCAAATAGATACTGCGCACGCTCCACGCGCATGCGTATTACGACGTTATAATAGTTAATAATATTTCAAATTTTTAATACCTGAAGTAGTTGTTCAAAGAAAATTCATAAGTAAAACTCAGAAACTGCCGTCTGGAAGGATATTTTTATTTTTATAACAAACCAATTAACATTGCAACCGTGTAAACAACAGGTGTCCATACAAACTCAAGGTTAATCCGTATTTAAATAATACGCAAATAGCACGTGTTAAATAAACAAAGACAAGGTCAAATTACTCATCCTAATTTAAATAAATAAGGTCACATTACTCATTCTAATTTAAATAAATCCTAATTTGCGTGTTAAATGAATCATCGAGAATCAACGCAATTAAATTAATCAGTAATACAGAACGTCCCAAATACTAAATTCTATTTCGTCGAAGGTCGTTTTGTCAAAGTCGAAATTAATCATGTCCTTATGTGGGTAGGAAAGTTTTCCTATTTTTGACAATTTAAGGTCTTTCAAATAATCCAAGGTATTATAAAAAATCAATATATTGGAATACGCATGCGCGTTAGGCATGCGCAGTATCTATTTGGCTTAATTTTGTTAATTTCGTGGTAATTACCTTTTAGGGTACTTTCAGGTTCTACTTAGGTTAGAAGTAATCTTGCTACTTAGGGCTCTATATATATATGCACTTATTTAGATGCAATTGCGTATTTATTAAGTATAAATAGATTTAAAAACGTGAAAGAGTCATTTAGATTCCAAGTGTCTTTTAAAGTGAAAAAAATAATTGCAAGTTACAAATACAACTAAAAAAATATTATGGCTGATAAACCAAAAAGTTTTGAACAGTGGGTGAAAGTAAAAGAATTGTATGTCGATTTGGTAAGTCTGATGAATTTTATTTCAGAAATAAAATATACTTAATGATTAAATTAGTAATGGTAGTGTCTTAATATATATTGTTAAAACTATATTTAAAAATAAAATAATTTCAAGAGTAAACTTAGCTAAGAAAATTATTTAACAATATAAAGAAGGTAATATAAATTTAGAATATTTTTAAATTAAATGTTAGCATGTAAGGAATTTATTAGTTTTTGAAATAAAATAACAAATATTTAGAGCTGTAATTTCTTAATTAATTTTTTTGCAGATTGTGGATCAGATTGAAATTGATGGATGGATGGATGTGGAGGAGGGAGAACATATTCAAAAGAAAAAGAAGGAAAGAGAAACTGAAAAGATAGGAAATGATAGTAGAGAGATTAACGAAGAATCTATGAGCGAGACCAATGACACAGATAATGGGAACGAACAAGAGGAGATAGGAAATAAGAGTGATGGAAAAAAGGAAGAAGTCCTATGGTTAAATTACGAAGCCTTTCAAGTAAGTAGAAACATGTTCTGTTACTAAAATAAAGTTTATATCATATATCTTACTAAACAAAAAATCGCACTTAAGGAAATGTTAAATATTATTAATTTTGTTTTAGAGCTTCTCACAGTATAAACAAATGGTAACAAAAATTGAATTGGAGAAAAATGATCTTGAGACAAGGATGGATGTGGAACTGGAACTTTATGAAACACCAAGTCTTAGACAACATCTAATGAGTCAGCTTCGAGCTTGTTGTAGAAAGGGAGTGGAATTAAGAGAAAAATTGAACGCTCTTGACAAATAATATGTATTTATATTATATATTAACCAATTTTATATTTTATTACTAATACACATATTTACTATTATATGTATAATTATATACTGTATTAATACTCATATTGTCTTACTCGTACAGAAAACTATATATTGTATTTTATTACTAATACATATATTATATAACCATATACTGTATTTGAAATATTTAAATAAAAACTGAGAAAATAAACATCCTTTATTTTATTATTCCTCGTAGTTTTAGGGAAAACAAAATTAAAATATGTGAACGATAAAAGTAAAAATAAAAAAGGTTAATATTCTAACTAAGGAAGTTTTAATAAGAAAGTTAGGTGGTAGTTTAAAAATAGATTAACGAAGATAAGGTGTTCTGAAAATATTAGAAAGGAACAAAAAGTCGATTTGTTTGTTTTAAATGTTTTATTAAAACTGATAAAAAAGATAATTACAATTTTAGAAAAAGAGTAAAAATAAGAATATTACAAAATTTTAGTATTTTTACTG
>JACEGR010012521.1:0-11306 GCA_014170235.1 Listronotus bonariensis | reverse complement strand
AATGTAGCGGCAAAAGAGTTACTTGTAAAACATGCTCCCTTGTCGCAAATAATCTGTCTAGGAAAGCAAGAAATATAAAATAGGGGACCAAGTTGTTCTAAAGAGGAATAACTTTGCCAACGATGGCAAGAGCAAAAAGTTGCTTCCAAAGTTTACTGGTCCTTATATTATTAAAAAGGTTCTAGATCATGATCGATACGTTGTAGAAGACCTTCCTGGGTCTAGTCGTGCACGCAAGAAATATGAAGGAGTCTGTTCAGCTGACCATATGAAATTGTTCACTCCTGCGTTAGAAAGCAGTAATAGTGAAACAGAGTTGGACTCAGATGGAGTCTTAGATAAAAATGCTGCTGCTCAGTGAGAAAAGTCTCTTGAGTCAGTGTTATTAAATTGTTAAATGATATTGAAAGAAACCTTATAGTAGTGTTAATTAGATTAAACTAATGTTGTTTTGTGTTCCGATGAGCAGTTGAACGACCGGACGTCGTTGAATAGCTTCTTTGTTCCGAATTATACTGTTTTCTATTATTATAGTGGATTATTAATATAGTTTGTTGTTTCAATAGTTATTTTATTAAACCATTGTTATATATGTAGTCCTTTGTTTTCTGTATAACCTACTCTTAAGTTGTTATGGTTTTTTTTGTAATACAAATACACATATTTGAGTTTTGGATATTATGTATGGGTATATATTTTTTAAATCCTGCGTTGGCGGGTTATATTCCAAATAAAATTGAACTAGCAGTTCACTTTAAACAACTACAAGTGAAGTAATCTATGAAGAATGAAGCGCCGAAATATAATTAAACGATCAAACGAGCTTGAGAAGCTCGATCGTAATTATATGAGGCGCTTCATTCGAATAGATTACGTTCCCACCCTGTCCCTTCTAGTAAATATTAGTTAAGTTACTAAAATTTAAATCCCTCTAGTACAATTTTATTTGTAAACTTTAAACGAAGTGAAGTTTCTGGTTTCCGTCATCCTTGTCAACGCACCGTAAGAAAAGGAAGAAAGGTTTTTTCAACCTTTAGACGTATGGCGCCATCTAGTAGCACCGAAAGCGATACTACAAGTGAAGTAATCTATTCGAATGAAGCGCCTCATATAATTACGATCGAGCTTCTCAAGCTCGTTTGATCGCTTAATTTTATGTTAAATTCTTACCAACAGTCAAACACGCGCGTCACGTCGTGTCCCGCCCAGCGTGTCACGGACGTTTTACCGACTGGACAGCAGCGCGGTGCAGGCAGGACGGCAACGGGATGCGAGCTTTGTGTCATATAAATTTTTCTGTGACACTGACACACGGAGGTCTAAATGCTGAAATTACGTGGCCATTTAGCCAAAAAATAATAATTTTTGAAATGAAATCAAAATGTGTCATTTTGTTTACACATAGTAGGCCAATTAAATTCCTAACAAATTTTTGTTTTGTCAACAATTCCTTGGCGATAAGAAATTTTTAAAGATGCACAAACAAAAATAAGCACATTCTGAATCTTAAACTCGTTTTTTTTTTTTTTTTATCTTTGGACAAACCACGAAGGCTAAAAGCCTAAATACTAACGTACCGTGGGTGTCTTAAGCGAGGTAAGAGGGAGTTTGTTGACACGGGACTTAAATACTTGAAGATTTGGGGGAAGGAAAGACCTCCGCGGGCAGCTGGTTCCACAATCTAGAAACTCTAGGGATAAAAGAACGAACAAAGTGAGAAGTTCGGGGCCTGTCCAGTTGGACCGTATAGGGATGCATATGCGCGGAACCACGAGTTTCTCTGTTGGGAACCGTGAGTGGAGGAACTATACTGGTCAATTCTTCAGAGCAGAAGCCATGGAAGTACCTATAAAAAAGCGATAAATCGCCCACAGCCCGACGATGGGCAAGAGAGGGAAGCCTTTCTGTAAGTGAAGGATCATTAATGAGACGAACAGCTCTTCTTTGAATAGAATCAAGAATGCTCAGGGTTGTTGGGGACGCCATGCCCCAGATATGAGAACAATATTCCAAGGGAGGTCGGATTTGGGAAACATATAAAGTGTATAAATTAGAAGCGGAAAAATACTTTTAGCTCGAAAGAGAAATCCAAGCTTTTTGAAGCTGCCGTGGCTATAGATACAATGTGTTTATGCCAGTTAAGGTTACTTTCAAATGTGACGCCCACGAGATTGAAGGTGTCTTTGCTCTGTAGAACTTGGCCGCTCATAAGTAGAGGATGAGTATTTGATGACTCTTTTCGCGACAAGGAACATGACTGTGTTTTGGATGCATTAAAATGGACGAGATTTTTGGAGCCCCAATCCAATATTAAATTAAGATCCTGAGAAAGAGATATCTGCATCGCTCTGCGTTTATTTTCCAAGTCAGGTTTAGTGATGGGTTTAGGAACCTGAAAACTGGAGTGAAGGGTACTATCGTCGGCGAAACTATGAATGGAATTAGTTGTGGACGAGAGAAGGTCGTTGATGTGAAGAAGAAACAATGTTGGTGCCAGAACTGAGCCCTGAGGGACTCCAGCATTTATTTGGTGAAAGCTTGAAGAATGGCCGTCCACAATAACTGATATACGTCGATCAGATAGATAACTAGAGAGCCAAGTACAGAGTTTAGTTGAAAGACCATAGGAGGGAAGTTTATTAAGAAGTGCTGCATGCCAGACCTGGTCAAAAGCTTTGGATATATCAAGAGCAACGATCTGGGACTCACCTAGAAACTCAAGAGACTTATTCCAACAGTGTGATACGAAGGAAAGAAGATCTGCTGTAGATCTTTTGTGGCGAAATCCATACTGCCTGTCGTGCAAAATTTTGTGTTTTTCCAAGTACTTAAGAATTTGTGAATTAATTAATTTTTCCATTACTTTACAAAGAACTGAGAGAATTGAAATTGGTCTATAGTTAGATGGAAGCGATTTAGATCCTTTCTTGGGAATAGGTTGAACACGTGCAGCCTTCCAGCTCTCCGGAAAGATACCTGTGTCGTAAGAAATTCGAAAGAGCCGAGTTAAGATTGGTGCAAGTTCTGGAGCACATTTTTTAAAACGATTGCTGGTATGCCGTCCAGCCCAGACGATTTCTTGGTGTTAAGGGAGGAAAGGATACGCTTAATGTGTTTTACTTTAAAAATAATATCGGGCATTTTATGAGGAACTGGGGTAATCGTTGGAATTGGATGATTTACGGGAGGGTCAAGGGTTGAATTGGCAGCAAATTGTTTGGCAAATAGTTCTGCCTTCCCTTTAGCAGTAGAAATAATTTCATCTTCCAAAGTTAGTGGTGGAAAAGAACTGGCACAAAAATTCCTACTTATGTTTTTCGCAAAGGACCAGAAGGATTTGCTACCATTTGAGCAAGAAAGAACTTTGTTTTTGATACGATTGTCGAAGGAGTCTTTGGCTTCAGAAATTGTTTGATTGTAGTAGTTTCTTGCTTCAATGCTGGCCTGTCGGTTTTCTGGACTAGGATCCTGTAGAAAGTTCTTGTGAGCCTGAACTTTTAAAGTTCTGGCTTTTCACAAGATTTGGAAAACCAGGGTTTGTTATTGGATTTTTGGGGTTTTTGATGGTGTGTGGAATATAGGTTTCAATGCCCAATTGAATTGATTCAGTAAGTTGATTGCAAATTTGGGAAGGATCACGAGAAGAAAAGCAGATGGAATTCCAGGGGTAAGTGGCGAAGAAGTCCCTTAGGCCATCCCAGTCGGCTGAGTTGTAGTGCCATACGGTGCGTGGTGGCATGTATTCATTTACCTCGGGATGTGCAGGGTAAGATATAGTAACTAAGCCATGATCTGAGCGACCTAGGGGTGCTGTGACAGATGTTTCATAGAGTTCGGGGTTTGTAGTAAGAAAGAGATCTAGGGGATTTGAACTATGATTTGGGACTCTAGGAAAGTAGGTGGGTTTCATAATAAGGTTGGTAAGAGAGTTACTGACTGCGAAGATTTCGGCTGCTCTGCCTTGGGGGTCAGTTTTTGAAGAGCCCAGCCAATCCTTATTATGGACATTGAAGTCGCCAAGCACGATTACTTCAGCCGATGGAAACTGAGAAATTATGCTATCGATCTTTGTTGAAAGAAAGTCAAAGAATTCGACATAGGATTTATTAGATGGGGACCGGTACAAACAGCAGATAAATTTAGTTGAAGACCTAAGGGAAAGTTTGAGCCAAAGGATATCAGGCCTACCCGATTCAAGATTAGAAACTCGAGCACAAGCCAGATCGTTGCGGACGTAAGCACATACGCCACCATGTGGGCGTTAAGTCAGACAAGTTATATTTTTAGTTTTCTTGAAGTTGAAAGTTTGTTATATTTTGTTGTTTCTTCGAAGATGTCTTCTGAACTCCTAGGTAAATATCTTTTTGAAAATTAAAATTGCTACTCTAAGATATAAAGACTTTTCCTAAATCCTTTTTTTGCGATTTTTAACATTTTAAAGGGCTCGCGTTTTTGAGTTCCGTCTGGTTCTTTCTTAACCATTATTTAAATTTTTACTTAAGTATTTGGCCTTTTAACAACGTAAGTCAGAAAGTGCGGTGACGTGCGGAACACTGTCATTTAATTTTTTTTAGTTCAGCTCTAGTTTAAACAAAATAATTATAAATAAAAACCAATTGCACCGTGAAGATAAGATTTAAACAATGTTTATTTTGACATATTTTAATATTAATTGTCAATGTATGTTACATGACATGACATAATGCGTATGTTCAGCCGCGTTCAACAGTTGAGCCTAATCACTAAACGTGTTGGCTGCGCTGTTTAACATACGAAGGTTATTTCTGAACGGTGTGTTGATACGCTTTTTATTTAAATTTTAAACATAACCTAAATTAAAATTAATGTTTTAATAAGGAGTGAAAATATAGACAAGTTCGTTGCAATTGAGGAATTATTAGAAAAAGATTTAGCTTTTTTTAATAAATTGCCTATTAAACTAATAATAAAGTTAATAGGCAGACAAGCCAAAGGATGTTTACCTATGTATACATACGCGTTAACCTCAAAAAATACTGGTGCCAGAACCGCTGACGCAAACTCAGCCTAATTTTTCTTCGCTGGCAATGTTGAGATAAACCACTTGGTCAGCAAGCCGTTCAGCTGAATCAGCTGACTAATCACTCAACCGTTGAGCACGGCTGAACATACCCATTGTTTTAGGTTTAAAACACTGTTATATTTGGGGTGCAATTGAGAATAAAGAAAGAAACGAACTTATTAAATTTTTTTTGCTAAATACAGTTTTTCTTTTTAAATTTTAGAATCCAACCTATCAGTGACCAAAATGCATCTTGTTGAATTTCTTTGTGAAAATAAGCTATTGTCATCGGCTAATTCCGTTCCAACCATCGGCAAAATGGTAACTTTTGTGCTAAACAAATTTCCCGAATTGGAGGAAAAAATTGTTTCTACTAAAATTCGCAGTATTTCAAACAAATTTTTTTAAGATGGAAGGTTTCCGGTCGTAATCAAAAAACATTTTTAAAAAACATAGTATTTGGTTGAGAGATAAAATTTTTAAAGAGAACGCTGAACAGAACTTTGCCACGCCAAAAAGGCCACGAAGACCTGTTAAACATTTTGAATCTGTATCTGATAGAACTAAACGGAGGAGGATTAAACAACTTGTAGAAAATCATAGTACTCAGGAGTTGGTTTATGCGAGTCATTCTAGTTTTGTTAAAAAGGGTCAGAGAACTAAAGCGTTTGCCATTAAAAAACTTGCCTCTACTTGTGACTCTGGAAAGTTAAATTATTTTAAAAACGAAAAAACGTCTATAAAAATGCCTCAGCCTTATACTGCGAATGAGGCATTAGCCTTAATTGTGGATTTGAAATTGACAAAGTGTCAATATCTTAAGTTAAGAATAAGTGCTAAAAATCGCAACTGTGACATATACCCTTCGTATCCCAAAATTTTAGAAGCAAAAAAGGAATGTTATCCCGAAGAAGTTAACTGTACAGAGGTTCTGGGTGAAGTAAAATTACAAAGTCTTATGAATCACATATCCAAACGAATCTGTACGAGTGGTCATACCGTCGGTTTGGCCGACCCCACTCCTCCACCCTGACTCCTCCCCTTCCACTCGGCGCCCCGCCCACTTGGCGGATCTCTAACCAATGGTTCCGCCGGCTCCTCCCCTTCCACTCGGCGCCCCGCCCACTTGGCGGATCTCTGGTTCCGCCGGCTCCTCCCTAACTAAATGGATGGTTCGGCGGCTCCTCCCAATGGCTCGACCAATAGCATTCGACCAATTGACCAATAGAATTAAACCTGTGGACTTAACCAATAGGATTGGCGGATGTGCACGCCCCACGTCTGTTCGACCAATAGCATTCGACCAATAGGACAGAGTATTGACCAATAGAATTAAACCTGTGGTTTAGGACATAACCAATAGGATTGGCGGACGTTTGGCATCACCTTATATGGACATATTTGCGAACGAAAATGAAGCCGTATGGCAGTATATAAAAAATAACCTAAATTTAGCATGTGTCAACATAGCCGTTGTTATGATTTACATAACCTCAAACTTTTATGAGTATTGTAAAAATATTGACAAAATGGTGAAGGTAAAAATATAATCAAGAAAAATACAGTCGGTAAAAAATACAATTAACGACTTACAACTATTTAAAATAAGAATTTTTGTATATTTTCTAAAATTAACCCCTAAAATAAGACTTCGCTTAGGGCTCCGCTCCTTTCGCTGTCCTATTATCCGGGGGCCCCACAAGGGTATTAACCTGTTAATCTTAGTTGTTGTTAACATAACCTTAAACTTTTATGAGTATTGTAAAAATATTGACAAAATGGTGAAGGTGATACAAAAATAATAGATGTTAACCAAATAGGCACTTTCACATAAGCCGTAAAAACATCAACAGATTACTACATAATCCAGAAGGTAGTCGGTTTGCCGAACGGATTGTCGAACTGATTGTCGAACTGATTGTCGAACAGGTAGAGGTTTGCCAAACAGTTTGCCGAACGGCTTGTCGAACTGATTGTCGAACAGTTTACCGAACAGTTTGCCGAACGGCTTGTCGTACTGATTGTCGAACGGTTTGTCGAATGGTTCGCCGAACGGATTGCCGAACAGACTCGTTTTAGGCGTTTTCTTGGCGATTTTTAAACATGTCGATTTCTTAAGCAGGTAAGTACTCTCTTGTGATTTATTTGTTACAAAAATATGTCAGAAATTTAATATACAGGGTGAGTACATTGCTTGAGTTTTCATATAAACTTGATATGTATAGGTAATTTCAAACATTAATAGGCTATTAAAAACACTTATAATATTAGAAACTGATAAGTGGTATCACATGGTCAACAGGTCATTAGACATTAGATAAAAATACCCTGTCAAAGGTCTAAATATACAGATATACGTAATAGGTTTCGAGCAAGTAAATATATATGATAAATCTAAAATAATAAACTTGAATAAAAATATACATGGTGAATCTAAAAATGATAAACTTGAATAAAAATATACATGGTGTTCAATAATAGTAGGTTACGCAATATAAAAAGGATATTTACCTTTGTTTGCAGCAGTCTTTTAAACCATTTGAAATGTGTTGTAACATAATTTCTTCTCTTCTAGAGTAAAATTTTCAATCATAATATTTGGTAGCCTTATTAACCATAACACTTTTAGAAAACACTCTGTATAACTTGTAATTTATTGGGACACCTGGTATATTAAAAATATAATAATATTTACCATAGGATCTTGGACATGCCATTTAAACACATGTAAATTTTGTAGTCAAACATGGACAAAGAAGTTACCTATGGACAATTAAGTATATATTGGACAAAATCTCATAGCCTTTATATGGGAATTTTGTTAAAGATAATGGACTAAGTCTGATATGGACAGGGGAAATTTCGTCAAGAAAACAATATATTTATTTTAACGTACATTATTTATTCTATTAATTCTTAAATTACAAGAGACTAATAAGTTTTACAATTGATTCTCTTTGTAATTCAGCTTTTTATTTAGTCCTAACTCTAACAGTTGTTTAATTAATCGTTGCTTTTCAATTTGTTTTTCTTTGTACATTTTCCTGATGGATATATCAGTAGTATTGTTGTTTGAAAAAAATGTTTTTTGAAAATACAGGGCTGTATTTTCAAAATACGGCACCGTTTTCAAAATACGGCACCGTTTTTCAAAATATGGCACCGTTTTTAAAATACGGCACCGTTTTTAAAATACGGCACCGTTTTTAAAATACAGCCGGCTGTATTTTGGAAAAACGGTGCCATATTTTGAAAAACGGTGCCGTATTTTGAAAAACGGTGCCGTATTTTAAAAACGGTGCCGTATTTTAGAAAAACAGTGCCGTATTTTGAAAATACAGCCCTGTATTTTCAAAAAACATTTTTCAAACAACAATACTACTGATATATCCATCAGGAAAATGTACAAAGAAAAACAAATTGAAAAGCAATGATTAATTAAACAACTCTTAGAGTTAGGACTAAATAAAAAGCTGAATTACAAAGAGAATCAATTGTAAAACTTATTAGTCTCTTGTAATTTAAGAATTAATAGAATAAATAATGTACGTTAAAATAAATATATTGTTTTCTTGACAAAATTTCCCTGTCCATATCAGACTTAGTCCATTATCTTTAACAAAATTCCCATATAAAGGCTATGAGATTTTGTCCAATATATACTTAATTATCCATAGGTAACTTCTTTGTCCATGTTTGACTACAAAATTTACATGTGTTTAAATGGCATGTCCAAGATCCTATGTGAAAGTGCCTATTTGGTTAACATCTATTATTTTTGTATCACCTTCACCATTTTGTCAATATTTTTACAATACTCATAAAAGTTTAAGGTTATGTTAACAACAACTAAGATTAACAGGTTAATACCCTTGTGGGGCCCCCGGATAATAGGACAGCGAAAGGAGCGGAGCCCTAAGCGAAGTCTTATTTTAGGGGTTAATTTTAGGAAATATACAAAAATTCTTATTTTAAATAGTTGTAAGTCGTTAATTGTATTTTTTACCGACTGTATTTTTCTTGATTATATTTTTACCTTCACCATTTTGTCAATATTTTTACAATACTCATAAAAGTTTGAGGTTATGTAAATCATAACAACGGCTATGTTGACACATGCTAAATTTAGGTTATTTTTATACTGCCATACGGCTTCATTTTCGTTCGCAAATATGTCCATATAAGGTGATACCAAACGTCCGCCAATCCTATTGGTTATGTCCTAAACCACAGGTTTAATTCTATTGGTCAATACTCTACAGCCCTGTATTTTCAAATACGGCACCGTTTTTAAAATACGGCACCGTTTTTTAAAATACGGCACCGTTTTTCTAAAATACGGCACCGTTTTTTAAAATACGGCACCGTTTTTTAAAATACGGCACCGTTTTTAACTTACGGCACCGTTTTCTTAAATACGGCACCGTATTTTAAAAAACGGTGCCGTATTTTAGAAAACGGTGCCGTATTTTAAAAAACGGTGCCGTATTTTAAAAACGGTGCCGTATTTGAAAATACAGGGCTGTATTTTCAAAATACAGGGCTGTTCAGCTGTTTATTTTGCTGTTCATATTTAATTACCTGTTCATGTTTAGACTTTTGCGCAGGCGTCATAATTGTAAATACATATATTAGATAAGTCCAGAGAGACTTGGTCAGTCTGTCGTAGACATTCAAAGTGAAACATTGTGCTTAGCTTAAAAATCATTAAATCTATCCTAAAATGTCTGTTGTATCTAATACAGATTTCTACACACTCCTAAACATCAACGAAGTAAATTCTTTGTCTCCAAGTAAAGTTGCCGAGGATTACGAGCAATGCAATCAAGAATGGTATCATTTACTACTAAACGAAGTTGATTTTGGTTTAATGATAGGTTTGCCTGATCTAAAATGGTATTCATTGTGTCGATGTCATCTTGTAGCTGATGATGGTAGTACCGCGCATGAGCATATTCATGCCTTAATTCACTTTACGAATGGAAAAACAGTCTTAGCATTGAAAAAACGACTACAAAGACTTGGAAAAGACTTCATTCCAAAACAACATTTAAGAAAATTTTGTGTTTGGATCATGCAATCGGCGTACTACGATACATTGCTTGTGCAGATGGTCAGAAACCTCTAAGACGAGATCTCGATGGTTTACAAGGAACTCCTCATGCTCATTACTCTAGAAAATGTTTTAACGAGGATTGGTTACATTCACGAGGAAAACAATGTGGCGCTGTTCGAGATGAAATATCAATAATTGCTTCAAATGGAGTTTCAGATATTTCAAAATACACATCACCCTACGAACTTCATGAAAAATCCACTTGCCGTTGTGCCAGAGGCGATGAAGGCGTTAGAAAAAGGCAACAAGCTAATGAAAAACGAAGAGAATTTTACAAAACAGAAAAAGGACTTTCCATCAGGAAAATGTACAAAGAAAAACAAATTGAAAAGCAACGATTAATTAAACAACTGTTAGAGTTAGGACTAAATAAAAAAGCTGAATTACAAAGAGAATCAATTGTTAGACTTATTAGTCTCTTGTAATTTAAGAATTAGTAGAATAAATAATGTACGTTAAAATAAATATATTGTTTTCTTGCCGAAATTTCCTCTGTCCATATCAGACTTAGCCCATTATCTTTAACAAAATTCCCATATAAACGCTATGAGATTTTGTCCAATATATACTTAATTGTCCATAGGTTACTTGTTTGTCCATGTTTGACTACAAAATTTACATGTGTTTAAATGGCATGTCCAAGATCCTACATGCATTTTATATATATATGCATTTTCTAAAAATAAGGAAACCGAAACAAATATTATGTCGCGAAAGGATGATAGATAAATCGAATTTTAAAACGGAAGCCGTGATAAGCGCAAGTTTTACTACTAATACTACTACATCAGCTGATTATACGGGTGATGTTAATTTATATACCGATCAATTTTGTAAAACTGTATACGCTGGAAAAAAAAGCTATTTTTAATAAAAATATTATGGTTCCCATTTTGTGAAAACAGCTAAATATACGCGCCCACGCACCGCCGCGACGCTCGAGGTTCCTAAATTTTTCACTCAAGTTGGCGCTACGTCAGGATGCCGACGTCAAATACGTCAAATTTCTACGTCAAACATTCTACGTCAGACTCCTACGTCATCCTAAACGACAAATTCCTACGTCAGACTCCTACGTCAGAGGGCTGACGTCATGCTGCCCAAGTGAACCCATGACGTCAGGCTGCTATACTGCCACATCTCACTACT
>JACEGR010012520.1:0-11308 GCA_014170235.1 Listronotus bonariensis | reverse complement strand
CTTTACAGATCCTCTGTGAAAGAGTAAGCGAGCTAGAGCTAGGCGAGTGATCTGCGCATGCGTGCAATTTCAGTCTTACTCGTCAATCGAGGCACTCGACACAGCGCAAGGCCGACAGACTTTGTTCCGCACAAACTTGTTCGGAGTAGTCGCATGGTCAACTCGCTCATTCCTTATACATACGGCGGGAGTAACAATGAGTCTAATACATGGTAATTGCTGTTTATAGCCGATAAAGAAGGAATTCAAAAAACTAATTGATATATCGAACTAAAAAATGAAAAATAAATAATAGTTTAAAAAACTAAAAAACACGCTTTTATATGCAACCGAACTAAAAATTAGAAAATAGTTTTTCATTACAAGAGTTTGTCACTTCAGAATAAAAGCGTGGGGTGCTTAATATATTAAATCTTATAATTATTCTATTTGCAAATATCTATGAGGGAAAAGTTATGAAAAATAGTAAAATACACCCTTTTATTCTGAAGTGACAAACTCTTGTAATGAAAAATTATTTTCTAATTTTTAGTTCGGTTGCATATAAAAGCATGTTTTTTAGTTTTTTTAAACTATTATTTATTTTATTTTTATTTTTTAGTGAGTTTTATTATTGTTTTCGGTAAATTTTTTCATAAAACTGTTAATTTTCCGTTATTTAGTTTATTATTAGTATAAAATCGGAAACATACCTACACTAAAAAATACAGACTACGGTAAAAGCACAAAAACGGGTAATTTAGTTTGTTATTTTGAAATAAATTAAATAGCGAATTAAGCAAAGATTTAACTAACCAGAACTAAGGATGATCTCCCCTATGTGACAGTTTTGCATGACCGTCTGAAGCGCTTTCAACCAATCAAATTACACGTGCTTGTGATTTTTACTATAGTCTAAACACACTTCTAGTACCTCTTTTAGGTCAGTGAAAAGGGTAACTTTGCCCAAAGGTGTTTTGATTCTGAATGCGCCCCTTTATTATTGAGCATATTCCCCACCTAGAGGCAGCTTTGCTTTACAAGCAATGTACGGCAAAGGGAAAAATAGGTCTGGTACCTTTCCCTCTTACGATCCTGACTTGGTTTTTTTTATGGGGCCACCGGAGTAATCAGGTAACATTCACACAAAAAAAATTATACAGTCGAATTGAGAACCTCCTCGTTTTTGAAGTCGGTTAAAAGAACTTTACCGTTGCTATTGCTATTTTATGTATGGGTAAGTTTAATTTTTCAAAGCACTTATCCATGTATAGAAATTAATACAAAGTTCAAGGCTCCGAGTTATTTTTCTATATAGGCTGTAAAAAATACATTTTACGAGTGTCTTTTTGAAGTCAAAAAGTATATATTTTTTGTAAACATCTTAAAAATTGAACCTCTTCCAGCCACAGCTGTAAGTTGCGTAAAAAAATTAAATTTTGAACCGTTTTGCATCTCAATCATTAGCACAAAATGGCAATTTTGGGCAATCTACTAATTTTCTATCTCATAAAAAAGAAATATTAAATTAAACGAAGATATTGTGGGGATTTAAACTATTTTTATCTTATTTTTCGTTAGGCAATACAAGCTATTGGGAATTCAAATTAAAGAGCACAGTGCAGCAATTCAGTCAAACAGCTGATAAAAATGGGTATCTAGATTCAATTTGGCAAAGAATATTTACATAAATTACATGATTAGTTATTACATTTTACGAAAAATATTGTACATCATTGTCTGACAACCTAAATAACACAAAGCAGGATTTCTGTTTCGCCATAAAGCGTAAGGTCTTCCTTATTTAGACTTGAACTGCAGATAAACTAAAACTGACTTCGCTTGCTTCATTGCTGAATTTTTTAACAAAATTCATGATGGCAACCACTTAAACGCCTAACACTAGTTGTAGACTATTTTCGTATTTTTATTACGTTTATCCCATAAATTATAAAAGTTCTTTAAAAAATATAATATTAACTGCAACAACAGGAATCCAAACTTGATTATGAAATGTCATTATGCTCTAAATTTGCAACTGCAACGTTGCCAAGTCGCTTAATTTTAGTTTTCAATATGCACATAAGGCTAGATTGAAAAGCAAAAGACTTTTCTTAAATAATGTTCGTACAGTCTTTAAAATTTGTCTTTAAATATACAAAAACTCGTATTAAAATCTAAACGCCCCTAACTTTTTATCTTTAGGTTACTCATTGGGGCTGAAATTTGCAAAATACCTTAATTTTGTTTTTTTTGAGTAAATTTAAAAATCCATTAATACATATTTTACATAATGCTTACACCTTAACATGTTTATTATGATGTTCTTAAAAAAAATTTTTTAGATTTATCCTAATTTGTATACCTAAAGATTTTTACCATGTAAAATCTGCCCGCCTATGGCTATTTTTCGAATAAATATAGCACGCTGGTGATAATAGCATTCTTTAATGTTTATTGTGAAACTGGCAAAAAGGCTAAGATTATTTGTATATTTAAAAAGTAATTTAAACATTCTTTAAAATGGAGATTTTTTCTAATTCATTTTAATGAACCTCCATTGCGACGGGATCCTCGAAGACTAAAATATAATAAAAATATATGACAAAAACTAGAAAACTTTGTAATTCCTAATATTGTAAAGGATGTTTAAGTTTTTTAAGTCAACAAATATCCAAACCTGTTCCCCATGGATCCACAGCCTTTTCATCTAATCCCACTGCTATTAAATCGAACAAATCAAATGTTTTCTTTATAAAAGAAATAGTTTTATCGACAAAAAAACTGTCGGTCTCTGGTGTAATTGACTCAAATATTTAGAAAAAAGTTGACAACACAGTTAAGTATATATTTTTACTATGTATTTTTTCTACCTATATCGCAATTAAATGGCGTAATATTTTCGACCACCCAAGAATACTACTAGTATCTCATTTTAGCTGATACAGTGGTGCAAGCGCCACCTTGAGACTCTCTAGCACGGTAAATTAATTTTTTAAACATCAATCCATATCTCCCAATAACGCAAGTTATCGTCAGTACCATCATAAACGTTGCCGAATGGTATTATCAACAGCACGCTATGTTTAATTAAAAAAAAACATAGGCGGGAAGTTTTTACATAATTAAAGAACCCTTAAAACCTACAAAATAGGTTTTACCTAAAAAAATATTATATTATTATAAACATATTGGGCTTCAAGCATATTTAAAATATGTACTCTACTTTGTTAGATTCTTTAATTTGTTTGAAAAACAAAATCAATAACATTAAATATATGGAAATATCAACTTTGTATGCAGAATTCAATAAAAAGCTTTTTAATCACCTATACGGGAAGTTTCATAAAAAAATATTGGAAATAATTTTTTTTGACACACCTTGTATACCTATTTACCCATACTGTTAATAAAATTAGTGTGTGTAAACCATAAATAACCTACATTTAGATCCGCAGTGAAGAAGCATTTTGGATTTTCACTACCTTGCGCAGTAAAAAATGGATGAGTGGACGACCATGCGCCCAAAGCCGTGGCAAACTATAAACACCGGCACACAGTGTGACGAAATCGAAAAAATGGACATCAATGCTTTTAAATTAGCGAATGTTTGTATTGATATAATAATCATGAATGCTGATAAAATTGTGCGAAAATATTTGTTTTACAGTATACAGGGTGATCATTTTTAAATCGGCACTATTGCTAACTTCTTTATTATTGGAGATACGAAGTCGGGTAAATTAGGAGTAGTAGTATTTTCCGCTGATTAACGTGCGGTCAACAAAAAACAATTGAACATCGGGTTTTCGATTTATTTAAAAAATATACTTTTTAAATGAAACACCCTGTATATTATATCAGCAATCGAAAGTTCTATCAAGAAGTTTTAAACAAATCTCATGTGTTATATCCAATTTTAATAGTTTCGGAAATATGGCCATCCTCGGGAATTTGATAGTAAACTGGCATTATAAAAATAGAACACCCTGTATATTGCATCACCATTAAATAGATATTTTAAAGAGCTTTAAGAAATACCACATTTGATATGTCTATCTCTTATAGTTTTGAAAATATCGCCATCAAAATCTGAAAATTATATTAAATTTTCCACAGCTTCAAGCTATAAGCACTAAGTTTAGTGTCAAAGATAAAATAGACATTAATATCTACTATTTTTTAGATTTGAATGGCCATATTTTCAAAACTACAAGAGATAAACATATCAAATGTGGTATTTTTTTAAAGCTCTTTAAAATATCTATTTAATGGTAATGCAATATACAGGGTGTTCTATTTTTAAAATGCCAGTTTACTATCAAATTCCCGAGGATGGCCATATTTCCGAAACTATTAAAAATTGGATATAACACATGAGGACTTTGTTTAAAACTTCTTGATAGGTCTTTCGATTGGTGATATAATATACAGGGTGTTTCATTTAAAAAATATATATTTTTTGCAATAAATCGAAAACCCGATGTTCAATTGTTTTTTGTTGACCGCACGTTAATCAGCCGAAAAAATACTACTACTTCTCTAATTTAACCGACTTCGTATCGCCAATAATAAAATAGTTAGCAATAGTGCCGACTTAAAAATGATCACCCTGTATACTGTAAAACAAATATTTTAAGTTTACAGATTAACCTAACCATGGCCTGGCTTGATTAATGCAAAACCTTAAATCTCAATTTATTTGATTAATTTACAAATTTGTTTTGAATCCGTATCGACTAATGCAAAATAAATAAATACCGCTGCAGCATGTGAAAGAAAAGCATTTTTTTCTAAGAATAGCAAATATTAGCAAATAAAACATTTGCGTTTTTTCTCTAAAGGTGGCCCGGTCAAACAAGATATTTGCGAAGTTATACAAATGTAAACTTTTTTATAAGTCAACGGAAACGTTAACTTTATAAAAAAAATACTGTAAATTAAAAAAAGCGTTATCGTGTACTTACTGCATAATTTTTCAAATAATTAACAGAAATATACTACATCAGGTTAATAGATTTGGCACACAAAAAATTATTTTTAAACAACTAATACTTTTGTAGTACAACTTTTTTTTAATAGACAACGTTTTTTCCTAAATTTTTGTGACTTACGGAAGGGCAAGTTTCAATTGAATTTATTTGGAAACTAAAAGTTGTAAAAAAATTAATGTGCACCAAAATAGCCTAGGGTATTGCCAATTTGTGACAATGAAAAAAATTGTACTTTTCAATGTTGACTTTATACCCAGATGTCCACTTTTTACCCATATCGATACACTGTGCGGCACCCCGTTCGCGGTCTGACCGTGACGCTCATTAGCTACTGTACTTCGAACGGAAAACCAGGACGCCGTCGACAAATTCTTCTTGATAATGCGAATAGTCTGTTTGGCGCCAGGTGCGTTTATCCTTAACTTGCTTGCACACAAACCGGTTTTTTTGTCCATGAAATGTAACATTTGTTACGCGCAGGTAATAACATTGTACTTCGAACGGAAAACCAGGACGCCGTAGACAAATTCTTCTCGATAATGCGGATAGTCTGTTTGGCGCCAGGTGCGTTTATCCTTAACCCTGCTTGCGCACAAACCGGTTTTTTTGCCCATGAAATGTAACTTTTGTTACGTGCAGGTAATAACATTGTCAATCCATCGGGATCAGTGGTAAGAACATTTTTTTTTTAATTTAAGATTTTCTCATCTATTTTGTACAGGGTGTAGATATTTCGTGACAAATCAAGTTGAACACTCTCCACATTTAGTTAAATGCGCTGATGAGTTTAGGCGACAAAACCTTAGATAACCAACATTTAAATTTGCTGTGGTTAGAAGCATTTTTCGGATTTTACGACCTTGCGCAGTAAACAAATCGAAGGGTCTACGAACATGCGTAGATAAAAGCTATGGCAAAATACAATAGCGGCACACCGTGCTCTCCGTACATGGCCTTTAGCTACGTACATGCTCTAAAGAGGAATTCCAGACAAAGTGTTCGTAAATTATTTTCGATAATGCGGATAGTAGGTTCGTTTTGGTTACCGATTGAAACGATTCTAGAACATTTCGAGCCTGCGCAGTCGGGTATAAAGTATTTTGGTTCATTTAGAACCGATTCCGTATTGGATGCTTGCTGTTTTGGTTTATTTTGTGAACTAGTTTTAGACGATTCGAGAACGGTAACAGCAGTTCTAACCCTTGAGTAGGAACTGTAAGAACTGATTCTGAATTAATTGGTGGAGTCTGCGCGTTATATTTTATTTTTCATAACAGTTAACCCTATTTTTTGAAAGATTGTTTTTTGTTGGATTTTTGTGGTTTATGTTTTTAATTATGGATTTTGGTGGAATTATGGTAAGTGAACCAAACAAAAAAAATAAAGGTATTTTAAAACAATGTTATTAAATACGAATACAAGGTATATAAAATATAAGCGTGTTTTGGTTTTCGAATCGTTTAAACTGTTCTGGGATGATTCGAAACTTCAACTTTATGCACATATAGTTCTGCGCATAACTGGAACTGAACACGAACCGTTCTAAATTTTAGAAACAAAACGAACCTAGTGTGTTTAGCGCCGGTGGGTCTACCCACCAGGATGACAGGTACCCAGGCGCAGAAACACATTTTTCGCCCATAAAAACTAACTTTTGATTCGCTCAGGTAATAACACTGGCAATCCATTTAGATCAGTGAACAAAACGCGAAACACAAGAAAGGGGTCGGTAAGGATACGGTGAGATTATTCTGTGGAGTAGAACCCTTTGAGTAACCATGACCAAATGTGACGATGTCTGTTTATCATTTTCATTATTCTGATATTATTAGCCCATTAATGACTGTTCATTTTCACAGGTCGTAGGAAGGTAATGCATGGTTTGCATACCCTGTGATAAGACAAGGACATTAGTCCTAATAACAGAACACCCTCTATATAACTTGTATAACAAATACCTGGTATATTTGAAATTTATTACGGCTTTATTGTCGGGCACACACCGGTGTTGAGTATATCTATATTAGCTTACATTAATTATTATAGTTGAAATTTGATAGCCGGTGTGTGGGCACCTCATAAAGGAAAACAAACGAGAGATTACTGTAAACAAGACTTTATGGTTTAATGTTTACACAATGTAATAACCAAAGCGTCACTTACATTTGTACTTTTAACGTAATGGAGATATGTTAGCTATCAAAAAAATATTACCTTACGCATTAAACAGAATTTGATTGTTTGAGGTTATAAAAAGTTTTCTTTTTAACTGTCGGTTTGTTTTGAATTTAGCAATTTAACAAAGTAGGATAAAATTGAATCGTTTATTTCAGAAACCAGCCAAATGATATTTTTAGTGAAAATAAGATTTACAGCAATTTTCAATTGTATTATCGAAACTCCCGTTTTTTATTTTTGTAAAAGTGTATTATACGACTGTGGGTTAAATTTCGATAAAAAATTTGTTTAGTGGAAATATCAGTCAAAAGATGGCGTATAATGTGTTTCTAAAGTAAATTTTATGACCGTTTTTTGGTAACCCTGTTTGTTCGCCAAACACCGTCAAGCATGCCAAAATAATTCTCAAAGTCAGTAAACGGACCATTTTACTCACCAGAGGTGGCAAGTTAAAAAAAATATTCTTTTTTTATCACTGTGTACCTTAAAAGTTAAAACATTTATGGCACTGGTTTATTTGAACTTTTCACCTAAGGATTTACACCCTTAGAGATAATATAGGCATCTAATTCTAAAACACCCCATATAACTTAGAACAGGCCATACAGAGAATTTTGGCTGCTTAAGTCAACCAAACCAAGAATATCTTTTTATGTAAAATATAAAGAAGAAAAATATTTTGTATCTAAAAATTACATACAGAGTGGCAAAAAGAAAATATTTTTTTCACGATCTTGTAGTTAGAGTGGAAAATAGTATCTTTTAAGTAAACACTTTTATTTTTATCGCCATTAGAAATGTCACTTTAAACTTTTACATTTAATGTATATTTTTGATAATTTTGGAAATGTGACCATCTACATCTAAGAAATTATTTTAAATTTTCAATGTACCTACACCTTAAAGCACAAAGCTTAGTTCCATAGATATACTAAAGAAATAATATACGAGGGTGGATCAAATATGAACCGGACTTTTGTTTTAATAGTTTTATTGATACACTAAATAAAAGATTGAACACATAGTATTTTTCTACATAATCTTCTATCTTATTTATGCATTTTTCCCACTGGATCGGAAGTTTTTAATTCCTTCATCAAAGAATGAAACTGGTCGTGTTAGTAACCAATTGCGCACGAACGTTTCCACACCTTCGTCGTCGTCAAAGTGATGATCTTTCAGTTCTTCTTTAAGTGGCCCAAACATATAGTAGTCACATGGTGATAAATCGGGACTGTAAGGCGGGTGTTCAAGTGTTTTCCAATAAATTTTGCGTAATTTTTCTTGAGTCAATGCAGCTGTATGTGGCCGAGCGTTGTCATGGAGCAGAATTGCACTTCGAATAGGTAAGTCTCGCCTTTTTCGCCGTTAGGCCAGTTTCACTGCGTCAAGCAGTTGGCAGTAGTAGGCAGCATTAATTGTACGGCGTTCGTGAAGAAAATCAATCAGCAGTATGCCTCTGGAATCCCAAAAAACCGTTGTAAGAACTTTTCCAGAAGAAAGACGGATCTTGGCTTTCTGCGGTGCTGCCTCTCCAGGTTTTTGCCACTCGCCACTCCATGCTTGCCCGCTTCGACTCGGGGTGTAATGATGCACCCACGTCTTATCACAGGTGACAATATGTCCCAACCAATCATCGCTGTCTGCTCTATATCGTGCCAACAGCCTTTCACACACGGCAAGACTGTTGTGCTTTCTGATCATCCGTCAGAAAGGCGAAGAACCCATCTTGCACACACTTTCCGGTATCCCAAATCGTCTGAAATGATTAATTAAGCACTTTCGTACGATATTCCGACGTGTGCAGCAATTTTCCACCCTGTAAGGCGGCGGTCACCTTCAATCAGCTCACGGATCGCACGAATATTCGCCTCATTGATGCTTGTCTCTGGGTCGACGTGCATGGCTCTCGTCTTCCACTGTCTCTCGGCCATCGGAAAACTTTTTGTGCCAGTCGTAGACTTGAGTCCTCGATAATGTTTCATTACCGTACTGTGCAGTTAGTCGTAGCCAAATTTCGGAAGGTTTTACGCCCTCCCGCGACAAAATTTTTATAATAACGCGTTGCGCATCAGACGTGTGTACCTCTTGCTCAGACATGATGCTACTAACAGCTCATTTACTCCGATGCGCCAAACCGACTGACTCCCCTCCTCTTGACATCCCTACCTAGCATATATTATATGAAGACGTCGCGCCACTTCCTTGGCCACCAATGGCGCGCTAAACAGAAAAGTCCGGTTCATATTTGATCCACCTTCTTTTTTAGATTTGAATGGTTATATTTCCAAAACTAGAGGCGATACATACCGGGTGTTTCTCATAGGTGGTTCTCCCTATAACTTTTTTACTTTTAAAGATAAAAAATAAAATTGGGTATGTCGGTAGTTGACATAATTTTGAATGAGCTTATGTATTCACTTGTTTTTAATTACTTTCGGTTTTGCCAAAAATGATGATGATGTTATATTTACATTTTAAATGGTACCACTGGTATATTTTATCTTATTAAGATGACATTCTGAATCAAATGACACCTCATATTTTATTTTTTGACACTTCTGCTGTTTATACAGATATTTCTAATGTTAACAAAGTAAAATAAAGATAGAATAAAAACACGATTTTCAATAGTTTTTTAAATAACGTTTAAAGTATTTTTATTTACCTTTTAAACAAGTGTGAAGGAATATTCTTAGTGGTGCTCTAAAAGTGAATATATTAATTAATTATTTTTTTGTGGGTTTATGATTTTTTATAGGGGAGGCTTCTTCAAAGAATTCTCTTGCTCGCTGCATTCTCTTTTTGTAGAATAAAATTTTAACTGCACACATAAACAAATATTTTTTAAAGCGTTCATGTCATATAGCAACCCCAAAACATTTTAAATATCTTATAGAAATCCTTTAAATAAAAACTTTAATTTTGCTCTTTGTCACATCCCGTTAAGATTTGCTTTTAACTTTAGCTACACGGACGAAATTTATTTTCTCTAAGGTTTTCATTGGATGTATGTCACGAACAAACATAATATAAAACAGGCACGCTACAAATAAAATTTACACAACGATAGGCAACTTGAGATCAAAAATAAAACAAGTGAACATCTTCGACTAATATAATTTTAAATGTTCAATAAGAAAACGTTGTCGAAACATGTTTGCTCTGAAAAATTTACAGGCCGGCTGATATTTTTACAGGGTGTTTTCCATATTACGATAATTGAAGTCTAAGCTAATAATGTGAAAAAGTTAAAATAAATATAGGGTGATTTAAAAATCGATCACGAAACTTAAGAAGGTGATTCTGCTTGACAAAATAAGGGTAGAGCTTCATATTTTTTTTTTTCAAAATGTCATTCGTTTTCAAGTTACAAGCCGTCAAAGTTCAATTTTTATTTTGGTTTTTTTCGCCATATTGCGTTTATTTTTTAACCAATCCAGTTGATATTTGGCACATAATGCAGATTCTAAAATTTTAAGACAAAAGTCCTTTTTTAAATAAAGCTTAAAATTTATTTACATCATAACCTTTTCTTTTGACAGATATCGCAAAGCTGGGGCGTCATTTTATAGACAATTAAAAACTTAAGAAGTAAGGTATTTTTTTTATTAAAGTAGATAAACCTTACCGTTTAGGCATCAATAGACATCAAAGTTTTCATTAATTTCAATCAAATTACCTACATACATACAGGGTGTCCAGTAACTCAACCGACAAACTTTACGAGGCAAATCTACAACAGAGTACTTAAAAAAGTACTTTTGTCTTAAAATTTTAGAATCTGCAAAGCTCGATTTGTGTGCCAAATATCAACTGGATTGGTTTAAAAATAAATGCAATTTGGCAAAATAAACAAAATAAAAATTAAACTTTGATGGCTTGTAACTCGAAAACGAATGACATTTTGAAAAAAAATATATGAAGCTCTACCCTTATTTTGTCAAGTAGAATCACCCCCTTAAGGTTCGTGATCGATTTTTGAATCACCCTGTATAGGCCAGAAAATGCATTGTTTTTAAGATAAAGGGTGCTAAACTTGAAAACTTAAAAAATTTTACTATAGTGCACAAAGTAGTTACTTTGCGCACGGAACGCACGGCATTATTTTTGGTTTTAGTTCTTTTTGTATTATTGTGTTAATTTATATATTTTTA
>JACEGR010012519.1:0-11311 GCA_014170235.1 Listronotus bonariensis | reverse complement strand
TTGATCACCCTGTATAATCTATGATCTCGATATGACCTACGTATGATAAGGCAGACTTTTCCTAATCTTGTAACAAATTTTAAAGTTTAAGGAGTTTATATTGTTAAAATAAAATTAATTTAATTGCACCCTTGCATTTTCATGTGGTGTAAAAAAATACAGGGTGTTTCTTTTAAAATAGGAGAGATATTGCTAATTGACTTTCTAAAAACTGAAATTATTTTTTGATCACCCTGTATAATCTATGATCTCGATATGACCTACGTATGATAAGGCAGACTTTTCCTAATCTTGTAACAAATTTTAAAGTTTAAGGAGTTTATATTGTTAAAATAAAATTAATTTAATTGCACCCTTGCATTTTGAAAAAAAAATCAAATATCACAGAAACGAATAAAATTAGACACTTGGTACTATAAACCAACTTAAATTATTTTTTTATGTAGAATCTAAAACCGTCATAAAATATAGGTGTTCCATTTAAAAAATATAACTTTAATACGTCCCCCTTTTTGATACATCCTGTATAGAGTAAAATAATTTTATACTGTGGCCTTATCCGACCTGTATATGTTTTAGTATTTACTTTTTTAAAAACCACATGGTTATCCAGCTACAGACCGTGTCGAATATGGTGGGCCACCCTGTATATTTTTAATAAACACTAATAATTTAAAGGCTTGTTTTAAGTGTCAAGAATTTTATTTTTATTAAATCGGTACAAATAAAGGTCTGGCCACACATAACCGCACGGAGTCCCGATTCACGGTGATAGAGGAAAGTGGGGAAAATAATTCAGAAAAATTCAAAAGCACATTTCATGATTTCAAAAATATAAGAGGCATTTATGTTAACCTAAGTCTATTGTTTTATGTATGTATATCTCTTTGTTGAAATAAAATAGATTTTTCCAACTTTGAGTGAAGTATAGGTAAAAATTTGGCCACACATAACTGCACCGATGTCTCACAAGACTGCACAGTAGCACGACTGTGTCTCGTATGGTCTGAAACATGCCCAGCCAATCAAATCATACGTGGATTGGATATCGCCGATGTTTCCCGAACCAAGCTTTGAGTTTACCTGGCGTCGCCTTTAATTTTAGTTCATTACCTATAAAAATTAAAAGTTAGTGGTTAAAAGTTAGTTGTTGTAAACAAGCAATACGAAAGAAGTGATTAAATAAAGTATTAAAAAATGTAAGATTAATTTCTATTGTTTTGAATAATATGTAAGTAAAGCTTATGAATGCATTGTTATTTTTTGTTTTATTTTTTTTTTAATTTATATTTTGGGAAATCAAACTATAAACATCACAAATTCGATGCAAAGTGACTAATTAAATATGCGTCGCAGTTAATGCAGCTTGACGTACAACCGTTGGTCGGTGATGTTTTGTTTACTTGTTAATGCGGTGTTGGGTATGTGGATACATTTTAAAGCCTAGACACGGCCGTGCTACAGTGCAGGCCTCTGTGTGGTTATGTGTGACCAAACCTTAAAACTGTGTCATCTTATTTGTGAAGGTTTATTTTACGATCAGGTGTAATTTAAAGCGTGATATAATTGACTCATATTACTGCAGTCTGATTAGATATAAAACTTTTTGCACCGCATTCTCCTACAAACGTACAGCCACGGGCGGCTATGTGAGGCCAGACCTTAATAGCATTTATTTAAAACCAAGTGTGTACTGTTGACAATAGGTCTAGTTTTATTCTCTACAATGAGTAATACAGAAATAATTTCATCAGATATTGAAACAGAAGCCTGCAAAAAGTATTTATTTTCTGTTATCACGAACATTGCCGGTTTTAGCACTATCGGCACCCTGTGCGAGATATCTGCGGAGCCCCTTAAGCGCAATTTAAACCCCTGCAAAAAAAGGGAAAAGCTGTAATAAGATAATATTTTTTAATAAAAATATACATTTATTTCGACAATTTAATAAAAGTTGACTGTTCTAGCCTTTTTATTGGCAAACACTTTTGCTAAGTTGTCTAAGTCGATATTTTTAGAAATTTTATTTTTGATTGACAACTAAAATTGAGATATTGTCGATGGCAATTGAGTTTTTAGCAGCTTCAGCTTAGAAACACTTCCCTCCCCCTAGCAATCATTACAGGTATAGTTAATAATATTTGTAATGCTATTCACATATAAAAATATAGTTCATGTATAGTCTATTGCCATCAAATAAGAGAAATAATAAAAGTTATCAAGTCCTCGTTGACTCCAAAATTTTATTACGCCCTTTGTCGGCGCTCCATTGCGCTGATAGTAGGACAAAGCGGAGCAGTAAGCTAAAGGGTTTTTTTTAACGAGTGGCGAGTATTTTCTTTCTTATGGTGTCTCTTAATTGTGGACTTATTTAATTTAGCCTGCGTAATATATTGCAATAAAAGCAAATGGGACGTTCCCTTTAAAAAACCAAAAGGATACGGGTAGCACAAAATATGGAAATCTGGCAACGGTGCCGATATTCATATTCAATTCTTCATGCCCGATACCTTCGAGACACCAAATTGGGTTAATGTAGCTTTAGCGGTTTTAAAGATATTTAAGAGTTGATGTATTTTTTAATAACCCAGTATGTGGAATGTGGAATGTATTTCTTATATTTACACACTTTAGTATAAATAATATTATACAACACCAAATTTAGAAACGGTCAATTAGCTTCTTAAGTGTGTTGACTAAAAAACATTTACGTAATATCCTCTACGTAAATTGCGGTTCTAATAAGAGAACAATTCTGTATTTAGAATCCTAATTCTAAAATAACTGCTCTTTAAGACATCCGTACACACCAATAGGATATCCTACAATCGATGAATAATTTTGCTCGAAACTCCAGTTAAACACGCGAATGAAAGGTAAATTAAAATTTTCTTTCTGGGAGTTTTCGAGGTAAATTTTGTGACGAAGAAAAAGATACACAGACCCGGATTACCAATTCATAGGTTATTTCGCACTAACATAAAAACAATTATTGTTTCAACTCTGAGTTTGACAATTATATTGGTCATTTCTTGTCTAAAATTGGGTTTATCCTCAAATTTTTATGTAGAAATACCAAACAATTCAAAAGTTAGGAGGCCAGAAGTTAGAAAACCAGAACTAACCAGAACTAACCAGAACTATCCATGACTTCCCACCTATATTTCATTGTTTTAAGCCATTTAATAAAAATCTGCCATTTTTCTTTTGTCAAAATACCATTTTTTTCTTTAACTTCAACCGCTTTAAATTAATTCCAAGAAAGCAACTTTTTATTTTTTTTTCAACCCCTTTCCAGGAGGGTTGAAACAAAATATCTTCTACACTTCGCTTTAAGACACTCTAAAGTTAATTATGCCAAAAAGAAATGCAAATAAATGAATTTGTTACATAGTTATAATTTCTTTTAAACAAAATTATCATCCCTTAAGTGTTAGCAACCCTAATGTCATCTGCAAAAAAATTATGAGAACCAGTTCGATTTATTTTTTTAGTTTTACAACGTTTGTAAAGAATTCTTTTTCTCTTACTTCAACCGTTTTAAAGTTATTCCAAAAAAAAACACTTAACTTATTTTTTTCAACCACTTTCCAGGGGTTAAAACAAAATCACCTTTATTTTTTGTTTATAGACACTTTAGAGTTAACTATGTCAAAAAAATGCAAATACATGAATTTGTTAAATAGTTATAATTTTTTAATTAAAATTATCATCCCTTAAGTTTTATCCACCCTTATGTCATTAAAGGAAAAAATGATGGGGACCATTTCAATGTAGAACTTTTTTCTATCTCCAACCGTTTTAAAATGATTCCAATAAAACACAATTATTATGTTTTTAGCCCCTTTCTAGAGGGGTGGAAACCAAATATCTTCTTTAATTCGTTTTTCGACACTCTAAAGTTAATTATGTCAAAACAAAAAAAAAAAAAAAAAAATGCAAATACATGAAGTTGTTAAATAGTTATAATTTTTTAAATTAAAATTATCATCCCTTAAGTTTTAGCAACCCTAATGTCATCTGGGGAAAAATGATGGAAAAATTTCGATGTAAAATTTTTAGTTTTAAAACTTTTGTTAGGAATTTTTTCTCTAACGTAATTGTTTTAAAGTAATTCCAAAAAACATCTTATTTTTTTCAACCCCTTTTCGGGGGTTAAAACAAAAACTCTTGTATACTTCGTTTATAGACACTTTATAGGTAATAATGACAAAAAAATGCAAATACATGAATTTGTTAAATATGTAGTTATATGTTTTTTTAATTAAAATTACCATCCCTTAAGTTTTATCCACCCTTATGTCATCCAAGGAAAAAATGATGAGAAATGTTTCGATCTAGAATTTTTAGCTCTAAAACTTTCGTCAAGAACTTTTTTCCTATCTCCAACCGTTTTAAAATAATTCCAATAAAACACAATTATTACCCTTTTTCAACTCCTTTCCAGAGGGGTTGAAACAAAATATCTTTTTCACTTCGTTTTCGGACACTCTAAAGTTAATTATGTCAAAAAAAAAAAAAAAAATGCAAATACATGAAGTTTTTAAATAGTTATAATGTTTTTAATTAAAATTATCATCCCTTAAGTTTAAGCCACCCTAATGTCATCTGGAGAAAAATGATAAGGACCATTTTGATGTAGAATTTTTAGCTGTACAGCTTTTGTTAAAAACTTTTTTCTCTAACTCTCACCATTTTAAAATAAGTCCAAAAACACATTAATTTTTTAACCCCTCTCCGGGGGTTGAAACAAAATCTCTTCTACACTTCGTTTGTAGACTCTCTAAGGGTAATTATGTCAAAAATAAATGTAAATTCATGAATTTGTTAAACAGTTATATATATTTTTTTAATTGAAATTATCATCCCTTAAGTTTTAGCAACCCTAATGTCATCTAGGGAAAAAATGGTAAAAACCGTTTTAAAGTAATTGCAAGAAAACACTTTATTTATTTTTTCCACTCTTCCCCGGGGGTTGAATTTTTTTAAATATTTTTTGTTTGTAGACACTTTAAAGTAACTTATGTCAAAAATTCATTCACTCCCCCAAATTGTGATTTCAGGCTTTATTTAATTGGACTACTATACTCTGAAATAATACCAGAACTATTGTAATGCAAGAAGACAGATACTGATTTAAGAGTCTTAACACATGGGTTTAATTAAAATTCGCATTTGGAAAATGCGCATTACAGCGCTCGTGAAAACAGAGAATGTCTGTCTATATTATTAAATTATATGCACATCTTTGGTACTAAAAAGAAAAATTATGCATTTTGTCCAGGTGACCAAAAAAAAGAATAAAAAGGGTCAAAAGAGGTCAAAATATTATTAGGTGTCCATACAATTCCCAACAAAAAACACCGTAGGAACGATTGGCTATTAAGAAGTTTGAATTATCGCAAAGTAGGCTGGGAACAGGTAGCCAAGGGTACATACCATAAGTCCGTATTTTTTTATAGTTTCTTCGAAATAGTATTAAAAATAACGTCATCGATTGCAAACCATATAAAGTTTAAAAATGGACGAAATTTTTTAAATTTTAAAAGGAAATTCTGGGAAAACTGGTCGCAAGGCCCAAAACTAATAATTACAAAATTCTACCCCAATTGGTTTTATACAGGGCGAGTTATAACTAAAAATATAAAAAATGGCCAGGAACTAACTACTTTTATTTTTTACAATACAATAAAATTGTTTAAGTAAAAATTGTACAGAATTGAAATTTATTTGAAAATTTAAATTTAAAGCACAAAAGTAAAAAAATATAATTGTCAATTTTTACATTACGCACTGCAACTTAAATAATAGGCAGAAAAATCTAAATTTAAAAGAAAATTTAATATATTTTTTTTAATTCGCTACTTTAAGCCAAGTATTTTAAAAACTGTTAATGCATAATTTAATTAATTAAATACTTTATTTCTTTAACTTTATATTTTGAAATGAAATTTAATTTTCTATAACATTTACTTATACAATTTTGTCCTATTTTTAAAAATAAAGTACTTTACTTCTGGTCATTTTTTACATTTTTAGTTATAACTTACCCTGTATATTACCAATCCGGGTAAGATTTTGTATTTATCAGTCTTGGACAATGCGACTAATTTTTCCAAAAGGACGTTTAAAAACTTCAACATTTTTGGTCCATTTGTGATTTTGAAGCAGATATCCTGGGACACACTGTATAATGCAGTTTAATTAAATATGATAAGCTTTAATAAACAAATAAACAAGCTGTCATTAAAATAATTACACTATACTCTTTTTATTATCTAATTAGAGCCCCTATACGTATTTATGCAATGATTAAACAAACTTACGACTAATAAGTGCCCAGAGTCGTAGCTCTTTTCTTTATTCTGTAATCCGGTTTTAGCCGGTCTAAACAAGTAATGGTGTTTACTAACGTAAAAGATATATTTTTTAATAAATAAATTAAGGAGACTTCTTTTAAAGTGTACAATCTTTAATATTAGCACATTTTTTTATAAACAATGAACAAAGAACTTATAAATTGATTTTACTGCTTTCTTCTTTAAGTTTGAACACTCTGTTAGGGATGTAGGGTGTTCTTAAAAATTATTTATTGAAATTCAGATAGCTAAAAATACAGCTTTTGGGACATTTATCAAATTTTAGTATCAAATAAAATAGATGGATATAGAATAGCTGGTACCCTGTACCTATAGCTAAATTTCGCCCAGTGTTGGCACCATAAAGCTTATAAATGAACTTTATTTGTAAATAGTAATAGGAAAACATAAATAAAAGACGTTTATTATTATTATTATATTATTATTATTATATCGTAAACTTTATTTATATTTATTTATTTTATTATATTATATTTTTTAAATCTCAAGGTAAGGGTAATTTTTCTGTAAAACAGTTAAATTACAAAAAAAAAAACTAAATTTAAAGAAAAAACTATAAAAAGCACACGGATATCACATATTATCATATTTACAAAATTACCAAATATTTCCCATTTGTTGAAGTATGATTCACACGTATTTAAAATTGTATGATGCATAATTTATATATAGGTTTTTCACCCAAATAAGCTCCGTCAGCATGATCTACCAATAAAAATATCTCCTTAAAAGTTATTTGCCTGCAATAAAATGATAAACGGTAGTCGGGAGAACATGGTTGTATTATACCTTCACAATACGACCGTGCCCTCCCGACTACCGTTAATCATTTCATTGCACGCTATCAGCTTTTTAAGGGGTTATTTTTATTGGTTACCTAGCTACGCCACTGTTTCTATGAGCTATCTTTCTATTTAAAATAAAAAAAGTGGTAAAATGTAACCCTTAAATTCTAAGACAAATAGGTAAAAGGTATTTTATGTAATACGACCCCGTCTCAGTAAAGTTGGCCTATCTGATATATATATATATATATATATATATATATATATATATATATATATATATATATATATATATATATATATATATATATATATATGATTGTGGCAATTTTTCTTTTAGAATTAATGTACTTTTGAAAAAGGTCAAAGCCATGACCGAAACGTTAGGAATAAAGAAATGAAACAGTAGTTTTAATGTTTTTATAAAATAGGACCATATCCCAAGAAAATCCAAACTGACAATATACTAAAGGGTCCAATCAACTTACCAATTTTAACTATATATATATATATATATATATATATATATATATATATATATATATATATATATAATTATTTATTTATTTTTCTTGGGTATAAGTTTTTTTGTTAATAATAAAAACTACTTCATTACATAGCTAACATCTGACGTTTTGCCCAACGTAGTGAGCTTTTTCAAAAATATATATTGCGTTCAGGCAACAACCTACAAACAATTACAAAAATTACTATTTTTTTATCACAAATTAAAATAATACATAGCAACACATTTAAAAAAAAAACTTTACATAACACTAATTTTAATTTGTGATAAAAAATAGTAATTTTTGTAATTGTTTGTAGGTTGTTGCCTGAACGCAATATATATTTTTGAAAAAGCTCACTACGCTGGGTGAAACGTCAGATGTTAGCTATGTAATGAAGTAGTTTTAATTATTAACAAAAAAACCTATACCCAAGAAAAATAAATAAATAATTATTGGTTTATGGTTTAAGAAAGATAAATAAATTATATATATATATTTGTAAAGGATTCCACAGCATTTGCATTGAAAACCGCCATCGGTCAAATTCTTTAATATTGTAGTATGTTAGAGTCCCATCCTTACTGGTGATATTTTCACTTGTAATATCGCTAAATTTATTTCCGGAAATTTTTTCAAGGCCACGCCTGCGGTTCAGGATAATTTTCTTAAAATATTCGTGGCCGAGAAAAAATTCGCGGAATAATTTAAGCACGTCTGAAATTCGGTAAGAAAATTTCACACCAAGTTTGTGTTAAATAATATTCTTTTAAATTAATATTTGTAACTTTGACACGAGCTTTAAAATTTTACTATAAAATAAATATTTTCCATTTTACCAATTGTAGTTGCAAATATATGTAATTTTAGAGCTTATCATTGTTTATTCTTTTATATTCTATATACCTTATACTACTACAGTTGGTAATAGTTATTTATTAGATAAGTGAGTTATATTACATATAAGTCACGGCAAGAAAAGTTTAACTCTCGAGCCCGAAGGGCGAGAGAGTAATTTTCTTAAGTGACTTATATATAAATTGTCATTTAGGGTCTTAAAACCTTACATTATTTTATATTATGTTATGTCTGAAATACTACAACTGGTACAAAATACCATTTTCTTTAATTATGTATGTGAATGACAGACATGACGTTAAAACAAATTCAATGATTATGTCAAAAAATTTCCACTCTAATTTGCTCCAGGGTACCCCAGGCAGGAGAAAAAATTTCCGATATATACTTGTGGTTGTCATGGTAATGCAACCAAAACTACACATTTGATTGGTTAAAAAACAGTGGTGTGGAATTTTCATAAAAATTTTGCGGGCTCACCGGTAATATTTTGGATTTAGGGATTACCAAAGTGACGTTACTGGATGATAAAATAAACACATTATATTAAATAAGATCAAAATATGGGTAATTTGATTAAAAATATATAACTTTAAAAGATAAAATTACCTTTTAAAGTTTGCAGTCCTGCAAGGTATCTACAGGGTGGTCCAAATCACACCCTAAAAAAGTGTGCTAATCCAACCACATTTAAGATGGTTTAAATCATCAAATTAAGGCTAAAGCAGTTAAGGCTAATTTTTTTTAGTGCACTTTTAATCTTTTGATAGGCTTTGATAGTTTAAGTTTTTGGGACATTCCTAGAGGAAACAAAAAAGAAACCTAACATAATAACATATTTTAGCTGGTTTGGCTAACTTCTCTGAGACGCGGCTCAGATGTAAAAAAAATTTAACAATTTTGTACTTAAAGAGGCTTGGAGAAAGTTAATTATTTGCAGTTTTAATATCACTATCAAAGAAATCAGTAATTAATATTTCCTTACTGTAAACAATATTTAAAAATGGTAATTTAACACGCATTTCCTTGATTCATTTTTAAAAAGATTTAAAAACACGCATCCTCTTTCTGTGAATGAGTTAAAGAATTAATATATTAATGCGTTTTTACATAAATAATGGTAAATAAATTAAATATGTACTCTTCCAGTTATGATTACGTATGGTTTTTAAAATATATCTATTTAATGGCATTTATATGTACTATCTTAGATTAGATCTTTTTAAAATAATTGCTCTTGGGCTCATGTCAGAACATAATGAAAAATGTTTGTCCTAGTAACTTTAAAAAGATAATTTGTATTCGTTGTTTTAATTTTTAAAACAGATCTTTGTTGATAATTTATTTTTTCCAGCAGATTAAAGGTGACAATTTTGAAAATATATTATATATTATAAAAATATAACCCGAATTTGGCGTCAGTCACTTTGTATTAAGAAGCATATTTTAATGCAAAACACATTTTTTTCAGTGGCTCTTGAGCCACCGATTTGAACTAAATAATGTTGAAAAATAAACGGTTGAGATTTTTGAGATGGTGATGATTTTTGAGAAATGTTTTTAATATTAATGTTCATTTTCTTTAAACGTAAAAAAATAAGAGTCAGGCGTTAATATAGTCTTGTGCCAATAATTGAGAGAAGACGCTTTTTACGTGTTTTGAACTCCCTCTTGTAAAAGGTATTTTAAAGGATGTTTTTAAAATCTTTTTCCTAACATTAAAAACAATAGTGTCTTTAAAACACCCAAACGGCATCTTCGTTATAGCCATATGAGTGAGCAAAGAAATGCTTTTAATAATATGATAATATCATTTATTTTCCTAGAAAATGCTTTGACACCATTTTTTTTTATTTAGTTGTAATCCCGCATTAACGCAAACAGTAGAAATCCTACATTAAACACCCAAAAACAGTATTTCACAGTACAGACCGCACTTTCTGTTTACAAAAATGCCCAAAAAATTGTTTAAAAAAATTAAAAATAAATAATAATACAACAATCCCGCCATGGCTGTCACTGCATAAAAAGAAGAGTTTGCAATAGAACTGTAAATGTCTTGCGATGTTGCCAAATAAAGTGAGAAAGTGTCAATAGCTTAAAAAAGGAAGAAACAGGACAAAATTTTTATGAAAAATTAAGTTATTCTTTCTTCCTATTATAATTTGTAGACAAAAAGAAAAATACCTAAACATAAAGAAGGAGGCATTTCTACAAAAAATACCATTGTTTTTTATGGAAATGGTGGATAATCTCCGAAATAGCCTTGGTGTTAATTCTTCATAAGAAGTTTGGCAAAGCTGCTTCTATCAAGACTGTCATTTTCATAATGACGAACTTCATGTTATTAGCTGACAAAATTGAATGCGTTTATTTTCCTTTTTTAATTAATGGCGAACGAGATATCTCATATGTGTGGGATAGTTTTCCGCAAAATTTAATACTTTTCAAAATTAATTTACATTTTTCATGTGCCCCGAGTGCAGTGTATTAATGTTTTCTTGTGTTTGACGTTGGATTTATACTGTTTTGTCCCCACCCAGCACCCCTTTTCACTCCACCGACCGTCCCGTAAATGTTTAAATAAATTATTGAAATGGATTTTGGAAAACACGCACACAGATTTGTGTCATAACCGACCTATAGAAACGCCCTGAAAAAGCATTTTTCGAAAATCTTTTATAATAGCGAAAACCGCTATATCGAACTATTACCAAATTTAAATTTCGTTAAAACAAACATTTTTTCTGTGTAGATAAAATCATTAAAAAAACTTATTTGC
>JACEGR010012518.1:0-11313 GCA_014170235.1 Listronotus bonariensis | reverse complement strand
CATTGGTTAGGGTGATATTGTGCTTAAAAAAATAAAAAATAAAGGTTGTTTACTCAAGAAAAAAAATCACGTTTTTTAAGTTTTTGCAAAACCCTGTATACAAGATCAACATTTTCTTTTTCCTAGATCCTATTTTTTTACAAACAAAAATGTTTATGAAGAATTACTTTTTTCAAATAATGAAATTTTTGGTCCATTTGTTTTCTTGTTAACCCCATCCGTGGACAGTCTGTATAACTAGACATGAACTTCATTTTATATATGTATATAGTTGTACTTTTTTTTAATGGATTAACCTATATTTAACGGTTTTACTTAGCTTGACCTGTTTATTTGTTATCCATTATTTGTTTGGGTCAAATTTAGTAATTGGAATTCAACCCCTTCTTGACAACCGATCGATCTAAAATGTTGTTATCTTAATAACAATATAATAAATTCGTTATAATTGTAAATCCAAAGAGGGCCGTCGATACAAAATGGCGGATTAAATATTACTTCACTGCAATCTTAATATGAGTATCAAATGAAAGAGGTTGATTGGTAGAATAGAGCTCACTATGAAAAATTTAAAATCCAAGAGGGTCACGGCCACAAAATGGCGAGTTACGTATTTGAGGGTCAGATAGGATCCACTTTGATGGCAAATTATAAGGATCATTACACTAAGTAGACAAATAAAGGATGTTGGTGTTGGGTTTATGGCCGAATAAAATTATCGTGGCGGGTCATTAACATAGGGTCAAGATCAGTACCGGCGCAAGATAATAATTTTACGTGGGCAAGATACATTTTGGCCCTCTGCTCGGCATAAAAAATCAAACAGTGCTATGCACAGTGGAAGGCTGTTGTTTGCCAAATGGGGAATATTCTTTTTTGGACGGCGACGCGCAGCGGAAATTTTTCGCTAGCAATAGAAACGCAATTTTAGGGAAATACCTTTTTGGGTCAGCGGTGACGTGCATTGCAGCGGGGATTGCTTGCGAGCGATAGCGACGCAAGCACTTTTTCGGCGCGTTCATGGCTTTAGGTTTAAGTTGAAGATATCTGCTTATATTGGTTAGGCGGATTCATTTATTGGATGGTCTTTTTTATTGGGTACACGCCAAAATCTATCTGGAAAGAATAAGACCGCTTCGGTCATGGTCCCGGGGTATATGAGCCGGTTGCCTAAAACAAAATAAAAAAAAATCTCTTGAAAATTACAAAAAAATTATTTAAAAACGACGTATTGGTGTTAAGTCTGCCACCGTTGTCAAGTTAAAATAAGGTTAAAATAAAAAATAAAAAATTAAGTAATGTTTAAATTAAAAATAATTAAAATTTTAAGATTTTTGGTTTATTAGGCTCTGAAAAATGTTTAAACTATATTTAGAGTTTAATAATTCGAAATGCTTAAAATTTTAATTATTTTTAATTTAAATATTTTTTTATTTTTATTTTTTAACTTAATTTTAACAACGGTGGCAGACTTGCCACTGAAACGTCCTTTTATATTTAGAATTTTTGGGGTCTTTTGGAAAGTTTTCTTTATTTTGTTTCAGGCGACCGGCTAGTTTATAGAATTCTAAACAGGGTCAGCTAGTATTAAAGTTAAGTAATACATAAATGTTCATATCGCAAGGCCTCTCAAATCGCGAGGCCGTGGGCTGTGGCCCACGTCGCCCACGCCCTACGCTGCCTCTGGTCAAGATATAGGTACAGGGTGGCCCACCATATTCGACACGGTCTGTAGCTGGATAACCATTGGGGTTTTAAAAAAGTAAATACTGAAACATATACAGGTCGGATAAGGCCACAGTATAAAATTATTTTACTCTATACAGGGTGTCTCAAAGTATCAAAGTTATATTTTTTAAATAGAACAGCCTATATTTTATGACGGTTTTAGATTCTACTTTAAAAAATAATTCAAATTTGTTTATAGTTCTAAGTGACTAATTTTATTCGTTTTTGTGATATTTGATTTTTTTGAAAAATGCAGAGGTAAAATTAAATTGATTTTACTTTAATACTTTTAACACTTTAAACTTTAAAATGTGTAACAAGATTAGCCAAAGTCTGCCATATCATACGTAGGTCAAATCAAAATCAAATATTGTACAGGGTGATCAAAAAATAATTTCAATTTTTCAGAAAATCAAATAGCCATATCTCTCTAATTTTAAATGGAACACCATATATTTTTTTACGTCACATGATGACAAATAAAATACTCTTTCAAATGGATAGGTTACCTATACCTATCTTTTGTGCTTTTTAGTAAAATCTGTTTTTACAAATTTTTAGTCCAAATGTTTATTTAAAGTAAAGTTGCTATGACATAGCAGCCATTAATATTTTTCTTAAGAAAATAACAACGACCATTTATTGATTACTAGTGTTTTAGTCAGTTTAAAAGAAATTTCAATGATTTTAAATAAAAACCCTTCTTCTACAACAACAATATATAATATACTGGTAAGATGTGAAAAAATGGTTTACTTTAGTCTAGAGTTAATCCTAAAAAATATTCCAGAAGAAACCATCTGATAACCTTAATAGTTGGTTTAAAAAATTTGACACAGTGATTATGGATTATAGAAGAAACGAGTTATAGGTCACAGAATGTTGTCATAACTGACCAAAGGCGTTATTAAAATTGTTTAAAAACACAAGTTTTATCATTACCACATTCAGCTGAAATAAGTGTTAATGGAAGTAGCATTATAAGCAACTAATGATTTTTTTTTCTGTGAATTTTAAAAATAGTGGTAGATAATACAAAATCTATTAATTTTGTGCTTTTTTCCAACAAATTTACATTTTGCAATAACGGCTTAGTAAATAGGCATAGCTATATCACAGCCTACTTACATTTAAATAAACATTTGAAATAAAAATATGTTAAAACGGAATTTACTTAAAAAGTATAAAAGGTAGGTATAGGCAACCTATGCACCATTTGAAAAAGCAGTTGGTTTGTCATCATGTGGTGTAAAAATACAGGGTGTTCCGTTTAAAATAAGAGAGATATTGCTATTTGACTTTCTAAAAATTGAAATTATTTTTTGATCACCCTGTATAATCTATGATCTCGATATGACCTACGTATAATAAGGCAGACTTTTCCTAATCTTGTAACAAATTTTAAAGTTTAAGGAGTTTATATTGTTAAAATAAAATTAATTTAATTGCACCCCTGCATTTTGAAAAAAATCAAATATCACAAAAACGAATAAAATTAGACACTTAGTACTATTAACAAACCTAAATTATTTTTTTATGTAGAATCTAAAACCGTCATAAAATATAGGGTGTTTCATTTAAAAGAATATAACTTTGATACATCACACTTTTTTAAGACATCCTGTATAGAGTAAAATAATTTTATTCTGGGGGCTTATCCGACCTGTATATGTTTTAGTATTTACTTTTTGTAAAAACCCCATGATTATCCAGCTACAGACCGTGTCGAATATGGTGGGCCACCCTGTATTTTCATAAAATAACTATTTAGGGGCCTTGTCTTACAACCTATAACAAAATAATACTTAAGTTACAAAATTACTTTAGTGTTCTACATAGTTTAAAGGACGAAAATATTCATAGAGGTATAAAACTGTTCAACCACGCCATAACCAAAAGTAAGTAAATTTAAATGTTTTTTTAAATAATAAATACAGGGTGGTTATTTATCAAATTTTTAAATTCCTTTTTTTTGTATGTATAGAGCTTGTTTCTAAACAAATGCGAAACATTTTAGGGAGGTGATTCTTTGTTCAAATTAAAGGGTAGTTTGCTTTATAAACATGAGGTCAAAACCCAACCGTTAGGTTGCATTAATGAGTACCAGCAAAAAAAAATTTAAAAAATCCATCCCGGCACGTTATGATTTACATTTTATTTTATTTATTTTTTTATTTATTTATTTATTTCTTTTTAAATTGGTAAGTTTAACGAAAGAATATAAGCGTTAAAAAGCTTTTAAACAAATTATTATATTCTTATTTATATTTTTAGAGGTCATAAGTGTCTCCTTAAATGTGGTTAGCAAGAACAATAAGATTGGTCTATTTCCACCACTCCTATTATTTCTAAAAAGTTTTAAAATATTTAAAAAGTGTATTGTAATATTGCAAATATTTTTTTTAATTTTTATTATTTTGGCGCTTTTCGTTTTTAAAATAAAAAATTAAAACGTTATTTTTTTGCCATATTTGTACGGCAATATCTTTTAAGGGTTAACTTTTGACCTTATGTATCTATATAAAGCAAACTACATTTTATTTTAGACAAGAAATCACCTCCCAAAATTTTTTGTCTTTGTTTTAAAACAGCCTGTATCATCACCCCATATTTTATATTTTTATTGAATTACCTTTTTTATTCTTACATTTTTTTGTTTTAGGTTATATTGGGTTATATTTTTAAAGGTAAGAAATTAAGTGGGTTTATTTTTGAAAAAAAAAAAAAAGTATTTCAGTATATTTCTTATAACGCTGCCATTTTCTGTTTTCAAATATAATTAAAGTTACCCATTGTTTGTTAACTTTTTATATCTATAGGTTTTTTAAGGTTGTCCAAAATTGGGTGGTTCTTGTAATATTTTTAATTTTCTATTTTTTTTTATTAATATTAATTTTGGGGTTACATTTTGCTGGGTAGCCGTAAAAATTATCCATACCAAAATAAGACATAGTATTACTGTTGGAATCGTGTGAACTTTTTAAAAACATTTTTGGATTTAACAATATGGTGTATATTATCGATAAAGCACAAACAAATGTGTAATAGTATGCTTAATTTTTAATTTTTTTGTTTAAATATTGACGAATAATTATATGGAAGGCACCATACAAGTTTGGAAATTTTGTTTTTAATTGAGAAACAAAAGTTTTTGGTAGTCTGAAATCATTACGTTCCTTTTTCTGAATCATGTTTATTCGTTGGCCAGACATACAACAAAAAGTTATATTTTTCTAAAGAAACAAAAATTCAATATTGCAAAAATTACTTGACTTAGGCACATTGCAACCTTAAGATAATTTTTAGGTTTTAAAAAGCCTAAAGCAAAATATGCTCCAGAACTTGCACCAATCTTAACACGGCTCTTTCGAATTTCTTACGACACAGGTATCTTTCCGGAGAGCTGGAAAGCTGCACGTGTTCAACCTATTCCCAAGAAAGGATCTAAATCTCTTCCATCTAACTATAGACCAATTTCAATTCTCTCAGTTCTTTGTAAAGTAATGGAAAAATTAATTAATTCACAAATTCTTAAGTACTTAGAAAAACACAAAATTTTGCATGACAGGCAGTATGGATTTCGCCACAAAAGATCTACAGCAGATCTTCTTTCCTTCGTATCACACTGTTGGAATAAGTCTCTTGAGTTTCTAGGTGAGTCCCAGATCGTTGCTCTTGATATATCCAAAGCTTTTGACCAGGTCTGGCATGCCGCACTTCTTAATAAGCTTCCCTCCTATGGTCTTTCAACTAAACTCTGTACTTGGCTCTCTAGTTATCTATCTAATCGACGTATATCAGTTATTGGGAACGGCCATTCTTCAAGCTTTCACCAGGTAAATGCTGGAGTCCCTTAGGGCTCAGTTCTGGCACCAACATTGTTCCTTCTTCACATCAACGCCCTTGTGACCTTGTCTCGTCCACAACTAATTCCATTCATAGTTTCGCCGACGATAGTACCCTTTACTCCAGTTTTCAGGTTCCTAAACCCATCAGTAAACCTGACTTGGAAAACAAACGCAGAGCGATGCAGATATCTCTTTCGCAAGATCTTAACTTAATATTGGATTGGGGCGCCAAAAATCTCGTCCATTTTAATGCATCCAAAACACAATCGTGTTCTTTGTCGCGAAAAGAGTCATTAAATACTCATTCTCTACTTATGAGCGGCCAAGTTTTACAGAGCAAAGACACCTTCAATCTTGTGGGCGTCACATTTGAAAGTAACCTTAACTGGCATAAACACATTTTATCTATAGCAATGGCAGCTTCAAAAAGCTGGATTTCTTTTCGAGCCAAAAATTATTTTTCCGCTTCTAATATATACACTTTATATGTGTCCCAAATCCGACCTCCCTTGGAATATTGTTCTCATATCTGGGGCATGGCGTCCCCACAACCCTAAGCATTTTTGATTCTATTCAAAGAAGAGCTATTCGTCTCATTAATGATCCTTTACTTACAGAAAGGCTTCCCTCTCTTGCCCATCGTCGGGCTGTGGGAGATTTATCGCTTTTTATAGGTACTTTCATGGCTTCTGCTCTGAAGAATTGTCCAGTATAGTTCCTCCACTCACGGTTCCCAAAAGAGAAACTCGTGGTTCCGCGAGTATGCATCCCTATACGGTTCAACTGGACGTGCACCGTACTTCTCACTTTGTTCGTTCTTTTATCCCCAGAGTCTATGGATTGTGGAACCTGCTGCCCGCGGAGGTCTTTCCTTCCCCCAAATCTTCAAGTATTTAAGTCCCGTGTCAACAAACTCCCTCTTACCTCGCTTAAGGCACCCACGGTACGTTAGTATTTAGGCTTTTAGCCTTCGTGGTTTGTTTAAAGATTTAAAAAAAAATTGAAAAATGCAGAACAGGTACTATTTTAAAAAAGGAAGTTATAAAGATTTAAATGTTTATAGGTTTAAAATTTTTTCTTGATACCCTGTATCATCGAAATATGTTTTATGCATAAAATGTACAAACATGAGCGCTTAGCAAAACGCCTACCAAGCCAACTTTAACATTATTCAAAAATAGAAAAATGGCAGAGTTGTGAAAAATGTCCTAAATTTGCTGTGTTAACAAGGGAAAATTCAATATTTTTAATATTTATTTAAAGATTTAACACTGCAGATTCTAAAATAAAAATGCGTTGGAATGAACTATGTAATTTAAAAAAATATATAAAATAAAGGGTGATTTTCGGGTAAATACGAAAAGCACTACATTGTTTGGTTCCAACTATAATTAATTAAAATAAGTAAATTACCCTGTATAATTAACTGTAACTGTAAGGATGCTGTTACATTGGATAAGAATTCGTACGAAAATTTTTTCTCACAAATTCGTACAAATCAATTCTTACGAATTTAAGATGAGTGTGTGGTTACACTGGATCAGTTTATTAACAGTACGACCATAATATGAATATGGAGTATATATCAGAGTTGTATATTTTTGAAACTTCACCATTAGTGAAATATTTTCTACTGAAAAAAAAAAGCAAATGGGTTGACAAGTATTTTTTATCTAGAAATAAAAAAGGAGAGTTTCATTTCAAGTGCTATTTCTTTTCATAATTTCTTGTTTAACTCTCTGTTATGATATTGTTTGCTTTTTGATCCCATAAAGATCTTTTTTCGTGTACTAAAGTTATTAGTATATCGCAATACATCATGTTCTCCTTAAAACCTCAAAATATATTTAACAAAACGCAAGTTATTCGTACGAATACCTATCAAAAAATAAAATATTTATATACTCGTACGAATTCGTAACAATGGATCGTAAGCAATTTAACCACAAGCATGTTAACAAATCAATTTGTTCGCTTCGAAGGATTTCTTACGAGTTCGTACGAATTCGTGCGAACAATTTTTCATACGAATTCTTATCCAATGTAACCGCCGCCTAACTGTAAACTGTTTACACTTGAAAACAGACACAGATAGGACTGCCTAAAACCTTGTGTGAATAATAAAATTAAGATAAAGTCCGAAATTCTTTAAATATCACATATAAACAGGATGCTTTTTAACCTTTACGCAAGTTATGCCCAATAAATACCGATAATCTAACATTGTTCAGGTCCTGATCCCGTAATACTTTAAAAACCCATTTGTAAACTTGGGAACATTTTAAAAGATTTTTGCAAATCTGACTTAACCAGTGCAAAATACCAAAGAAGTTTGGAAAAACAAAAATTTAGTTAATGGAATTGTCAATCTAAATACGTAAAATAAAAAAATGTTGACGTAAAAGAAAAGTTCTGCAGGAATAAAAATTGTCAAGATCCTGTAAAAATTAAAAAAGGCTATTACACTTATTTTATGCATTATACCATAGAGTAAGGAAATTATAAGAGTTATCATGGAATAGCCGATTTAAGGACAGGTCATGCGAAAACTCCCAATATAATTTTATTCGTTTCTCGTTAAAATACCGCCAGTTAGTCATTTCAGTAAGCTTACGTGTCTCCCCACCGCTGATGTTACACGAGGCGAGGCTTTGACCGACGCATTTAAAGTGTAAACTGGAATAATGACAAGCCTGCCGCAAAAGTGGTACGAAAATTTTAGCATGCCATGGTTTCTCTTATCCGTAGGTATGTTACTTTATGGTTATACTAAAAGTTAATTTTATGTAAAAATTTGGGTTTTTGTCTTGAGAAATATACACGCGTTAAAAAATCCCAAAAATAATCAAATTTTTAAAACCACGAGAATTGTTTATATACATTTATATATTCATATAACTACAATATATTTTCGATTTGCAGATTATTTAGATCTACACAATGAAAATATTAAAACATATAAACGTTACAAAGACTTTTTGGTTTAGGTTAATATTTAAAAAATAAGAAAATTTTATGATTATAGGATTTTAAAGGATGTAATTGTACAAAAAAAAAAGAAACTTAAATAGACATGATGTATTATGTAGGCTTTATTTTCACTATGTAAGAAATTTAAATTATTTATGTTTTTTTTTAATGCGCTTTTTATGTATCTAAATATATTAGCTCTACTTTATTTTAAAAGCCAATTTATGTATCATTTAAAATTAAAAGCAATACATACATACATACTTCATTAACAAAAAAATCCAACAGGTTTTATACTAACTACTAAGATTAAATTTTAGGATTGTAGAAGCCTATACATGGTGTTCCATATAAAATAATAAAGTTGCCCCATATCGGAAAATCGGCCTATTTGTTTTAGTATTAATAAAATATTATAGCAAGGCCGCCAGCAAATGCTACAAATAACAGGTACTTTAAAACAAAGCTTTAGATTCACTTCAAGGACTTTTCAGTAAGTTTAAAGTACACCAGTTTATAAAAACTGTTCAAAGAGAAAGTTTGAACAGGCCAAACAAGAAGGTAAATGAAAGTTGTGCAGTGCTACAAATTGACTTCGCAGGAGAACTATTCCTGTATCAGCCAGGACGAAATCCAAAGCGCACATTGGAAGCACGCACAGGTCACGATATTTACCGCAGTTGCATGGATCGGGAATAAATGTCACTCATTTGCTTTAGTTAGTGATGACCTAAGTCATGATAAATTTTGCGTATGGGTTTTCTTAAACATATCATCCTTTGGCTCCGAAATGCATACTGATCACTCTACAAACTCGATATATTTTCAGACGGCTGCGCAGCCCCAATTTAAAAACCGATTTACGTTATCCAATCTATGTTTTCTGGAAGAAGATATTCACATTTTTTCAACCTGGAATTTTTTGTCACCTCTCATGGCAAAGGAGCTGTAGATGGCGTTGGTGGCAAGGTGAAGAACATGGCATGGTCAGGCGAAGACAAGTTATAATTAATAACGCATATTCATTTTTTGACGTGATTCAAGCAGAGGTAAAAACCATTAATGTACTGTTTGTACCAAAAACTGAAGTTAAGGACCATAAAGTCATGCTTAATAGTCGTTGGGAGCAGATATCACCACTAGAAGGGGTTCAAGCTTGTCATTTCTTTAAAGGAATCGATAATGAAACATTGTTAATGGTCAGACAGAATTTAACCATTTAAAGTATGTTAAAATATTTAAGAAATGCAAAAAATTGCTTTATAAATTAGAATAATTATTTAGAATTATAGTTACAAAGTGTATTTCATGAAAATTCCGTTTAAAAGTAAAATTTTGTACAAAATATATATTTTGTTATATTACAAACTATATGACAAAAAACTGCCCTGTCCACCCCATCCCGTCCACCCCACCAACTGACAGACTCACTCAATATTCCAAAAGATATTTAAGCCCTTAGTTTTATTGTTGATTAAGCCTAACTCCTAATGAGCAACACCTAATATATTATTGGTAAATTACTCTATCCAATTCATAATTTATGCCTTCGAAAAATATGCAAAAAGAAGCTTTGGATTTTTCGTGTCCCGTCCACCCCACAGTTTGTCAACCTAAAACTTAGCAATAACAGATAATTTAAAGTATTAGATTTTTTTAACAGGTAATTTTAGTGCCTATGCTACATAATAACAGTATTTAATTTTTCTTTAATAACTTTAAAACAGTAAATATAGTTAAATATTGAGTAATCTAATTTGTCCCGTCCACCCCCTGAAATGGCCGTAATAAAAACCAAAAAAAAAACACAAGGTTTTCTGCAAAAGCTGCATCTTGACAAAATTATTTGTTCTAATGTTATTCGCGATTTAACTTGATCAAAATTCATCATTTAACTTACCCTGTATAAGCTTTTAAAATTCTTTTAGTGTCGAAGAACCTAATAAATTTATTTATCGTAATGACACTGAACTGGCTGATCATAGCAGATGTCCTTTGCAATTTCGTATAGGACACGAACATTGAAGACGTGCTAAGGCCAACTTGGCAAAAACTGAATCTTGGAAAATTTATGGGTAATGTTTTGCTTTAGATGTATAAAAAGATTATTTCCGTATTATGTCAGCATTTTAAGAAATATGATTTTACGTGAGTAAGATTTTTAAATGGCTTACAGGTTAATGGTAAGAAATAAAGGCATTAGTAAAAAAATCACACCAAAGAAAAACAATATAAAGAGTTTCTTATCCAGTGTGTATCAACCAAATGGAATAAATTTATTAATTAGTAAATAAGTGCATATGCAAACGCTTGGACAGCTCAATGTAAATTTAATTTTTGCAATTTTATTTTTATTTAATTTAATAAAAATCTACAGCCATTAGATATAAATATATATATATGTATATATATATATATATATATATATATATATATATATATATATATATATATATATATATATATATATATATATATATACCACTTTGTTCGTTCTTTTATCCCTAGAGTTTCTAGAATGTGGAACCTGCTGCCCGCGGAGGTCTTTTCTTCCCCCAAATCTTCAAGTATTTAAGTCCCGTGTCAACAATCTCCCTCTTACCTCGCTTAAGACACCCACGATACGTTAGTATTTAGGCTTTTAGTCTTCGTGGTTTGTCCAAAGATAAAAAAATAAAAAATAAAAAAAAACAATAAAAAATTGGCCTTTAAATTTTAGGTTTTAAGATATATGGTGTTTAAGTTTCTAAAAACCTTAAAAATGTCT
>JACEGR010012517.1:0-11314 GCA_014170235.1 Listronotus bonariensis | reverse complement strand
TAAAATGTATTTAGACGTAGATAGTAGTTTAAAGAAGAATAAATAATGTTGTTCATTCAGAGTTGTGTAGTATTCGAATACTGATATTTTGAATGCTACGCAAAATTCATTTGGTTGGTATTTAATGACATTTGTGTCAGCCAGTGCATATATTTTTCTTCTCAATAATATTGGCTGTTGTACACCCTGTACATCCAATTTTCAAATATTTTTGTGGAAATGTATTTTTTTCATCAAGTAGGACTTTTTATAAACAATAACTATTTTTCGTAAAATTTAATAATAAAAGCTTGCCATTTGTTAAGAACTTCCGAAATCACGCTGTATATATATATATATATATATATATATATATATATATATATATATATATATATATATATATATATATAGAATATAAGAGTAATGTTCTTGAGCCTTAGAATAAACAATTTAATAAAAGTTTTAAATTCTTGGAAGATAGAGGCTCCTAAATGACAAGTAAAGAAAAGAAACAAATTGGTATACCAGGTTATGCATTTGTGCATATATGTATATATATATATATATATATATATATATATATATATATATATATATATATATATATTTAAATTTTTTCTTGTTTTTCTTGGACTTTAGGATTATATATTTTATAGGTTTATTTTCTTGGGGTTTAAGTCCTTTTTTTTATAAAAGGACTTAAACCCCAAGAAAAGTAAAAACATAAAATATATATATATATATATAAAACAGTGATTTATTTGAAAACCAACTTAGAAAAAAATTAGACACTTTTCGCGAAATTTTTTCGGATATGTATTTTAAAAGTTTTAAAATCTAATATTGTTAAGCACTAAAATGCGCAACTTCATCCTTATTTAAGTAACCCTGCATCTCGTACCGTCTCCGATATTGTAAGAATGCACTTTGAATTTGTAACACCCTGTATAATTAGATCCTAAATATTCACTGTTTTAGGATCTGTAGCCTAAAAAAAATAAAAGAGACCTTTTAAAATAATTTTAGGTTTATCACATAAAAACCAGCGGAGAGTAAAAATAAAGTCCAGAAACACCTTATTAATTTACCCTGTATAATTTGAAGTTATAATGGGCATGTTTTGGTTCCTAAATAAAGGAATACCTCTTGATGTAAGCTATCATAGTTTTAACAAGTTAATCAAACCTGTTTCTTTTTTGCTTAAGTGGATGGAATTAACTTAGGTAGCATAGTAAAAGTATAATCAAGACTAGTTATTTTCACCCTGTATATTTTGACGATACCAAAATGTGTTTATATCTTTTGGCTTAGTCTGCAAACTATTATTTTAAAAAAATATTGAATTCTAACCGTGTGTTCTTCTTTTATACTAAAAATGTAATTTTATGAATTTATGTATTTTAGGCAACTATATAATAATTTATTTGTTTCGACGCCACTGCCAGGGCCGTATTATCCATTAGGCTGACTAGGCTACAGCCTAGGGCGCCATGAAAAAAATAGGCGCCAGACAGGGGAGTAATAGGCGCTAGACAGGGGAGGTTTTAAAAAAGTTTAGGTTAAGTGGGAATTTTTGGTGAGTAATTTCTCTGTGAATAGGGTGCTTTGGAATGAAATAGGAAAATAGGCGTGAAAAGGAGGGAATGATGTTTTTGTCATAAAATTTTCGAAAATAGGCGCAATAGAGAGGATGTTTTGTAAAAGCTTTAGTAAGATAGAAAATGAATTAAAATCATAGGAGATACACGGAGATACTAAACGCGATCGGGCACTGTGCCCATAAGAACATCTTATCATAAAATTGAGATCTACAACACATCAAATTTTTAAAAAAATTAACAGAAACCCACTCTTTGTTGCTGCTCACGAAATTGTCTTTCAAGGTGTAAAGAATCAGTAACAAATTATAAACCGAAAGTTTAAAAAAATACAAATCGCTCAACTCACAAAAACCGCTAACGCCAGATTTACACTTGATTTCTCTAGGTAAAAGGTATATTTAAACATTTGTTGCTGCTCACAAAATTGTTTGTTATGGTGTAAAGAGTCAGCAACAAATTATAAACCGAAAGTCAAGAAAGATTAGAAATCGGTTAACTCAAAAACCGCTCACGCCAGCTTTACACTCGATTTTTCTAGGTAAAAGTTAATCTAAAAATTTGTTGCCGCTCACGAAATTGTTTGTCAAGGTGTAAAGAGTCAGCAACAAATTATAAACCGAAAGTCAAGAAAGATTTGAGATCAGTTAACTTACAAAAACCGCTCACGCCAGCTTTAAATCCGATATTTCTAGGTAAAAGTTAATCTAAAAATTTGTTGCTGCTTACGAAATTGTTTCTAAGGTGTAAAGAGTCAGCAACAAATTATAAACCGAAAGTCGAGAAAGATTTGAGATTAGTTAACTTACAAAACCGTTCACGCCAGCTTTAAATCCGATATTTCTAGGTAAAAGTTAATCTAAAAATTTGTTGCTGCTCACGAAATTGTTTCTCAAGGTGTAAAGAGTCAGCAACAAATTATGAAACCGAAAGTCAAGAAAGATTTGAGATCAGTTAACTTACAAAAACCGCTCACGCCAGCTTTATATCCGATTTTTCTAGGGAAAAGTTAATCTAAAAATTCGTTGCTGCTCACGAAATTGTTTGCCAACCGCTTACGCCAGCTTTACACTCAATTTTGCTAGGTAAAAATTAGTTTAATAATTTGTTGCTGCTTACGAAATTGTTTTTCAGAGTGTAAAGACTTAGCAACAAATTATAAACCGAAAGTAAAGAAAGATTAGAAATCGGTTAACTCACAAGAACCGCTCACGCCAGCTTTATAGCCGATTTTTGTAGGTAAAAGTTAATCTAAAAATTTGTTGCTGCTTACGAAATTGATTTGTCAAGGTGTAAAGAGTCAGCAACAAATTATAAACCGGAAGTCAAGAAAGATTGGAGATCAGTTAACTTACAAAAACCGCTCACGCCAGCTTTATATCCGATTTTTGCTAGGTAAAAGTTAATCTAAAAATTTGTTGCTGCTTACGAAATTGTTTGTCAAGGTGTAAAGAGTCAGCAACAAATTATAAACCGAAAGTCAAGAAAGATTAGAGATCAGTTAACTTACAAAAACCGCTCACGCCAGCTTTATATCCGATTTTTCTAGGTAAAAGTTAATCTAAAAATTTGTTGCTGCTCACGAAAATGTTTGTCAAGGTGTAAAGAGTCAGCAACAAATTATAAACCGAAAGTCAAGAAAGATTGGAGATCAGTTAACTTACAAAAACCGCTCACGCCAGCTTTATATCCGATTTTTGTAGGTAAAAGTTAATTTAAAAATTTGTTGCTGCTTACGAAATTGATTTGTCAAGGTGTAAAGAGTCAGCAACAAATTATAAACCGAAAGTCAAGAAAGATTGGAGATCAGTTAACTTACAAAAACCGCTCACGCCAGCTTTATGTCCGATTTTTATAGGTAAAAGTTAATCTAAAAATTCGTTGCTGCTTACGAAATTGTTTGCCAGGGTGAAAAGAGTTAGCAACAAATTATAAACCGAAAGTCAAGAAAGATTGGAGATCAGTTAACTTACAAAAACCGCTCACGCCAGCTTTATATCCGATTTTTCTAGGTAAAAGTTAATCTAAAAATTTGTTGCTGCTCACGAAAATGTTTGTCAAGGTGTAAAGAGTCAGCAACAAATTATAAACCGAAAGTCAAGAAAGATTGGAGATCAGTTAACTTACAAAAACCGCTCACGCCAGCTTTATATCCGATTTTTGTAGGTAAAAGTTAATCTAAAAATTTGTTGCTGCTTACGAAATTGATTTGTCAAGGTGTAAAGAGTCAGCAACAAATTATAAACCGAAAGTCAAGAAAGATTGGAGATCAGTTAACTTACAAAAACCGCTCACGCCAGCTTTATATCCGATTTTTATAGGTAAAAGTTAATCTAAAAATTCGTTGCTGCTTACGAAATTGTTTGCCAGGGTGTAAAGAGTCAGCAACAAATTATAAACCGAAAGTCAAGAAAGATTGGAGATCAGTTAACTTACAAAAACCGCTCACGCCAGATTTATATCCGATTTTCGTAGGTAAAAGTTAATCTAAAAATTTGTTGCTGCTCACGAAATTGCTTCTCAAGGTGTAAAGAGTCAGCAACAAATTAAAAACCGAAAGTCAAGAAAGATTGGAGATCAGTTAACTTACAAAAACCGCTCACGCCAGCTTTATATCCGATTTTTCTGGGTAAAAGTAAATTATGTTTATAATAGGTGGCTCTAAAGGGCACCACCTGCGCTACCTTGCTTAAACTTTTCTTGCGTGACTTATATGTAATATAACTCACTTATCTAATAAATAACTATTATCTAAAATTCACATATTGAGTGGCTCAAGTTATTTTAACTTGTGCAAGATACCGCAGGTAGCACCCTCTAGAGTTAACAATAAAATTAATAGCAGATTCCTATTTCTCACCTCTCAAAATCCCCTCTAGCCGAATAGTGTGGCAACACGCCTATTATTCACAATTATTTATAAAAAGTAAAACTGGAATAAACTTTTCGACACCCTGTATCTCTCCTGAATTTGTGGCAGCATTTTTTTGCACCTTTTAGAGACTCTATACTTGGATCGTTCCGATCGATCCATAAAGTTTTTAGAATCTTCAGATATTTAATTATCATGTTAACAAATTCCCCCTTATCTCGCTTTAGACACTCACGGCATCGTTCATTAACTATAAATAGTTGAGTCACTCAACGACGCGTCTCCGATCAGGCCCCTCCTGCACCGCCTTTCCTCCGACCACTTGCTGGCCAAAACAAAGCTAGTCGTTCGTTTCGAATGGTACGGTCGACACTGTTTGAAAGCCGCATTTAAACGCGCCGCAAGAAAGTAAATTAACTATTCGTAGTCAATGAACGATGCTCACGGTACGTTAGTAATAGTTTTTAAAGTGTTTAAAACCAAAATCAAGTTTTTTAAAAACTTTTTATTTTCATATCATCAGCTCAGTTTATTTTACAACCTATAGTCTATGGACAAAGATGCCATAAATATCTTAACAATCAATTATTCCTAGTGAATATTTTTAATTTTATTATCGGTATTTTAATACATACATCTTAAAATAACATCTTTTTTTAATAAAAAATTAATGGTCCATTTTTCTCATCTTGCATAAATTCTGTAATGGCAACATTGTAATGTCATTCTTTATCTTAACAACACCTTCGTGAACGTCAATGGACAGAAGTTCACCAGTCTGCCTCTTTCTTCACCAATGATCACCTAAAAAAATAGACACAATTTACACACACACAAGATTTAGAGTAAGACAGACAAATCTGGCCAAGGATGAGAACATACCAAAGCCATCTACCGACCCACAAGACATGAGGCGATTGCGACTCGTTTAGGTACACCGACTTTGGTAGGTAGAGTAAACATCATTAGTAAAGAAGCCACACGGTCATTAGTTCTGTCTCACTTTCAAATTATTTCCTTTTTGTTGCTCGCACACTATTTAAACGACGCGTTTAGAAAGAAATAGTTGATTGCCGTCTTTATTTGTATGACGCCTGTGGCTTCTTTATACCTTTAAGCCATGTACAGACTTGGAAACAATCGGTGCAACATTGTCGGCCGACTGTATCTTGTTCGAAAAATTCTTGAGCAACAAAGTTGGCCAACATTTACAGATGGGACTCTTTGTTTGACCTCCGGACAGTGGGGACGTGCGTAGAGGACTACAAAGTTCTTCCCGGCACCGGCGCGGCGTGGCGGCTAGAGGTGTCGTACGAACGTTTTTTACCTTCGGGGATCAAGGAAAGATTCACGCTAAATTGACGGCATCTTTCTTCTGGATCTAAGCACTGTGAGCGAAGATTCCTATAAGCTGATGGTATCCTGTTTGGTGGTGAACACGAGGTATTTCTCAAATGGCGGAAAATAGATGGGCGTGCCATGGGAACTGTCAGTAGTGAAAGTGAAAGTTATACGTAACACCAGTAGCAGATCTTGGTTTGACAGCCGACAATTTATGCATTGCATCGATTGTTGAATTGTTTGTTTTCTTTTGAATTTCTGGGAGCTACGAGCTCGATTATCCAGATTTTCCGCCGACGAAGCCCTGGAAAGCATAGGCCGGAAGGGGAGAGTGGTGGATTGGACCTGAAGGGACCAAAACCAAGAAAAAAATAGAGAGAGAGAGAGAGAACATTTACAGATGCAAGTGTTTCGTGTCCACACTAGTTTTGGCCAAATGGAAATCGCTGAAAGCGTGGTGGCAGAGAGAATTTTTACGGGAAGGGTTTATTATGGCAATTGAATAATTTTTGTCTCTATGTTTTTTAATATCGATCTTTCATAAACATGGAAGATTCTTAAGTATTTTGATAAAAATTAAGTTTTTTCAGTGCTCGACAAAATAAATCGTTAACAAAATCAACAAAATTAAATCTTTATAAACCTACACAGTATCAGCTAAGTGAAAAGGATCACAGGCATTGCGTGTAAAAAGACGGTCTAACACCGGTAGAATACCAACAGGTAGAGAATAAATAAATAATTCCGGCATTTAAACAAGGTGACACTCCACAAAGTGTCGATATGTGGGCAAAAATGCCAAAATAGAGAGTTTATAACAACTTAAATGTATAATATGTAAAGATGTACAGTGAGGATATTAAAAGTCCTCTAATTCTCTACTTAACGCCACTTTGTTTTTTTTTATCAGCCCAGCCGTTTAAGACTTACGAGCCCATGCCATAAAAACCGCATTGCTTTTACACTGTTTAAGTCAAATTTAAAACGGTTCTAACTCAGGAACGGCTGGACCGATTTTTAAAAACAAAGTATCGTTGAGTAAAGAATCAAAGAACTTCTAAACGAGTGGTATATGACCTCCCTTTCAATTTGAAAAAAAAAGTTGCTAGAGATTCCTTGTTACTAGGTCACACGACATATATAACTTTATGCTAAAAAGAATTTTAAATGACACCCATTTACCCAAAATTTACTCGACTTCGATATCTTGTCCTATTCAAAGCATTGTACCCTATTTAATTATTAATTACAGACCTAATTAAGTGTATTAAGACTAATACGATTTTTGTTCTAAAATCCCTATCTTTCAACGCTCTGTCCATCGGTCCTGATTTGTTGTTGCTTTACTGACCAATTTACCTTTTAAACGCGTATATGACACACGTCTGAATGGGAATTGCTTCAAAATCGGTGTATCTGCGGTCGCACAAACCTGCCGATATTTTCCATATTAAATGGAAAACAGGCGACTCGCCGATTTCTTTGATCAAAATGCCGACCGATGTTGCTGCGGCATTTGCAAAAAGTCGGCGGACCGATATGCAACAGTTAAGATACAGTCGGCTCACAATGTTTTCGCCGATTGTATTTAAGTCTGTATGTGGCCTAAAACAGGCGACTTGCCGATTCCTTTGTTCATAACGCCGACCGATGTTGCCGCGTCGTTTGCAGCAAGTTGGCCGACCGATACGATACGATCAAGATACAGTCGACCAACAGATGTTTTTGCCGATTGTATCCAAGTCTGTACGTGGCTTAACAATTGGTATGTTTCACGTCCCAACAGTGACGTCTTTGTATGATAGCATCCGAATTTGTTTGGTACATTTTTGGTAGGTAAATAGAAGAACAGTATTGGCTTGTATAAAATTGTTTATTTAGCATCAACATTTAAATAAAAATATTGCAGCTATTAACATCGGGGTTAGGCTATGTTTTATTGTCAAAAAAATATATAGTAAGGCAAACAACTTTAGAAAGGATGAAAGCATACCATATAGCATTTGACAAAGCAAAACGGGTACCAAAGTTGGCGTGACATCACTATTTTGACATCCGAATTTGATTGGTAGGCATTTAACCAACCAAACTGGGGTATCAAAACGGGCCGAAATCGCCTATGGTATAACATTTGACAAACCGAAGAGAGTACCAGCCGCGCTCGTTGTTGCATTGGTGCAACGTGGAGCGCGGCCATAACTTGATGGGTGACCGCCGACTGCACCTTGTGCTCTGGTCGGTGGTTAGTATAACAGTTTAAAATTTAAATTAGGTTTTTTTATATATCATAACTATTAAGGTCAATGTCCCCCTAACGAAGCGCGATAGAACTTTTATTTATACAGGGTGATTCAAAAATCGATCACGAAACTTAAGGGGGTGATTCTACTTGACAAAATAAGGGTAGAGCTTTATATATTTTTTTCAAAATGTCATTCGTTTTCGAGTTACAAGCCGTCAAAGTTCAATTTTTATTTTGGTTTTTTCGCCATATTGCATTTATCTTTTAACCAATCCAGTTGATCTTTGGCACACAAATCCAGCTTTGCAGTTTCTAAAATTATAAGACAAAAGTACTTTTTTAAATACTGCCAGAGGGCACTTTACCTAAAACTTAAAATTTATTAACATCATAACTTTTTATTTTGACAGATATCGCTAAGCTGAGGGCGCCATTTTGTAGACAATCAAAACTTAAAAATAAGGTACTCTTTATTAAAGTCGATAAACCTCACTGTTTAGGCACCAATGGACATCAAAGTTTTCATCAATTTCAATCAAATTACCTACATACATACAGGGTGTCCAGTAACTCAACCAACAAACTTTACGGGGCGATTCTACAATAGAAAATTTAAAAAAAATCTTCATATACACATATTTTAAACGTCTTAGTTTTTGAACTACGGTGTGTTAAATATTTAAAAAAACTTTTTATTTTTTAAGTTTTTGATCGTCTAAATGGCGCCCTCAGCTTAGCGATATCTGTCAAAATAAAAAGGTATGATGTAAATAAATTTTAAGTTTTAGGTAAAGTGCCCTCTGGCGGTATTTAAAAAAGTAATTTTGTCTTAAAATTTTAGAATCTGCAAAGCTTGATTTGTGTGCCAAATATCAACTGGATTGGTTACAAAATAAATGCAATATGGCGAAAAACCAAAATAAAAATTGAACTTTGACGGCTTGTAACTCGAAAACTAATGACATTTTGAAAAAAATTATATGAAGCTCTAACCTTATTTTGTCAAGTAGAATCCCCTTAAGTTTCGTGATCGATTTTTGAATCACCCTGTAGAAGGTAGAAGTACTAAGATTATTTTGACTTACTCTATCCCTGTATTATTTATGACCATACCTTTCTGAACACCCTGTATACCGGGTGTCAACGAATTTATTAGACAAGCCATAACTCCTAAACTATTAGACATATCAATATGAGATTTGGTAGAGGTAAATGGTAGAGAAAGAGGGGAGTTTTTGCATATTTTTCACTTTCCACGGACTTCCGGTTTAAGCGGAAATGGTTCAAATTTTTAATTTTTAAATGGAAGATTATTTTTGGATTCCTAAGACAATTCTAAGTCACAATGTGACATTTTAAAAAGTTTTGGTTAACCTACTTGATTTTTTAGAGCCATTTTAAATAATGCATCTAGGTGGCCATGATGGACGCAAATTAATCTAGTGAACCTAGATGATGTTAGAAAAATACAAGTTTTAGTGACTAATATGAAAGAAAGGAGTAAAACAATTTGGCAAATTGACATTTTCTTGTCTAACTATTATTTTTCAAATGGCAACCCTTTTAGACAAGCACTTTTCAAATGGACCTTAAGCATAAAAACTTTTAAAAATGTCAAATCATTATTTAGAATTGTCTTAGGAATTAAAAATGTTAAGATTTACAGGGTATTCCCTTTGACACCCGATATAGATTGTTCTTTGGTCTATAATCCATATTGTCTGTAATACTTTTTTAAGAAAATTTGCTATAAAATCCGTTTCTATATTATATCAGCCTTATCTAGGTACAAAATTTAAGTTCGGTATTTTGGCATTTTTCGTATTAATGGAGTTATTTCGTAAATAAATATATCAATCAATAAAAAACAGCTTATAAACTGAATAATCTTACCTTGAACTGATCTCCTCTTGTGGCCTCACAGGATCCAAGTGATCCGCTAAAATATTGACTACTCTGTCTTCTTCTGGTAAAAATACGGAGCACATCGCTCCGGAAATACTCCGGATTATTCCAGTTTGTCCCACTAATCCCACGTCATCATGACTATCTCTAATCCTCACCTGCAAATAAATAAATAAGTTTTAATACTGTACCTTAGACATAGCAAGAATGTGACAGCTGCATTTTTTAACTATTTAAAGCAAGACAAAAGATTTTAAAGAAATCTTGACTTTTAATATGGTTTTTAAAAAGAACTAATCTGCTAAAATGATGACAAAGCAAACATAAACTGACAAATTATCAGAGGATCTATCTTACTGACAAATGTTAACTAGGCATGGTGAATATAAAAAATCTTTAGACAAATTGTAGCACCTCAAAATACAATTTTTTATTTCTTTTTTCAGAAATGTCGATATACTGATTTCCGTGACGCTATATGCAATAATGTATTTACGGATTTTTCATAAGTAAAGTGTGTTTTTTTTTTAATTTTATTATTTATTACAAAATTTACGGGTAACCCCATTTTACAAAAGTTAACAATATAAACATAATAACAAACAGATGGTGGAAACAATAATAGAATATAAGTATACTGAAAAAACTAAATAAAGCTAAAGGATCACATTTCAGAACAATTACAGTAAAACAATAAATTAAAAAAAATATATACATATTTATAATTATTCATTATCACATTATTTATCACATAAGTCTTCATTTAAAGCCAGAGAGATTGCAATCAAAAATATCAATATTTTTATCCAAAGAGTTTAAGTATTTTAAAGCTCTATCTGCAGGGGAGTGTGCACCATAGTTTGTTGAATGGAAGGGAATGTAGAATAAGTCCACATATCGTAAACATCTATTAGGAACATACAATCGAATCAAAGCCAGCAACTGAGAGCAATTAGTAATACCATTTATCAATTTAAAAATAAAACATGAATCAAACATGAGTCGCCTCTTCTCAAGCGTTGGCAACCTTTAACACATTCAACATGTCCACTCTATGATAGTTCTCCAGACACAGTCCATACTTAAATGCAGCAAATCTCAAAAATTTGTGTTGAACACGTTGAATCATATATTTATGGTTGTGATAAAAGGGGACCATATCACGGTGGCATATTCCACATTCGATCTAACAAGTGAACAATACAGATTTCTTATTGTCTCAATTGAAAATTGAGAACAATTTCTTAATACAAATCCCAACATTCTCATACCCTTAAGACTCACCCTGGAAGCATGCTCAACAAAAGTTAGCCTTTCATCAAACCATACACCAAGATCCTTTGAAGTTTTTGTATAGGACAAATACACATTATC
>JACEGR010012516.1:0-11318 GCA_014170235.1 Listronotus bonariensis | reverse complement strand
TGATCATTGAAGCCAGAGGTCGGCGGTTCGATTCCCAGCGGGGAGACATATTTAGGTAGTAGTTATTTAAAAATAACGACCGTGGTGGCACTACCGCGTTGTCTAAAAGGTGCTGTGAAATGCAACTGCATGTTTCAGTGCTTGGACAACGTTGACGGAACAGGGGGAACGATGGGTTAAACATCTAATAACCCGACACCCACGGTACTCTGGTATTTAGGCATAGACCTTCGTGGGATGTCAAAAAGATAAAAAAATATTCTTAATGTTGTAATGTAAGTTTTTTTAAGGATATATTTAATGGCGATATTGGTAATAATATACAGGATTGGACAAAAAGTATATATTTTTTTAATGGCGCACCCTGTATATTATACCACCATTAAAAAGATATCCAAACTTTATTAGTTTAGGTATGCACTTTATATTTTGGGATTATAAAGTACTCGTTAGGAGCTTTAAAATGATATGCAAGACCCCAATATTCATTTAATTTAATTTTTCGCCCAACTCTCCGTATGACATTTATATCTGTCATTTCTTGCCTAAAATTTGGTTTATGTGGTCTTTCTGTCCTCAAATTTTTATGAAAAAATACCAAAAAATTTAAAAGTTAACAAGCACTGTATAAATTTTTAAATAGGTCTTTTTTGTCATGTTTGTTAGCCTAAATGGCAACGCATGACGTAAGCTTGTACTGTTCGCCCATCGAGTGTGGAACCAGGACGCCTGAAGGGATAGGGAAGAAATCGACATTCTCGAATATCATTCGACAATGCTTTGAAGGCTCGTCTCGATGGCTACCAAACTTTGACGCTTTCTGTTTGCAGAAAGTGATTGATGCCAAACTATTGAAAGTGTAGAGATATGTTGGGGCGATATACATACCCAAGCAGCAAGCTGTCGTCACTATGACGTCATTTTTAAGTAATTTTTGGTCAGTTTTGGTCATAGGACGTCATCAGACCAAAATAATGACGTCATTTTACCGTCATTTTAATGACGTGTTTTTGACGTCGTTGAAGTGACGTCTTTTCGACGTCATTTTTTCGTCATACTAGCTCATAAAAATTTAATGACGTCATGTTTAGAAAACCCGCCAGAAAAATTTTGTGACATTATATGATTCGTGTCAAAATCCAATCGAAATATCATATGACAGAAAAATAAGACTAATAAATTTACAAAATTGAAATAGGAAAGAACTGTACCGATAGATGGCGTAATGGACAATAAACCACTAGGTTTATTCAACATCTTTGCTTTTTATCGCTCACATCGTATCGATGAGACCAAAATAGTTCAAGACCGGTCTGCGGTTGGTCATCTAAATTAGCCTTGAAAGAAATTTCTTCGGCTGGTGAAAATATCTGCATCTCCAGATTGGCCAGTGTCCCGAGAGATGCGACCTTGCAGTGCAAGGAAATTGTAAGCAGTAAGTTTTTTCGTATTTTAATTTACAAATAAAATATCGTATCATTTTAGGTTTAAAAGAAAAGTATATGCGTCAATTTTTCGTCATTATGACGCCATTAACGGGACGTCTTTTGTCTGTGACTTAGGAGGTCAATTTAACGTAATTTTGTCATCATCTTATGACGTCTTTGCTGACCAAATGTGACCAATAATGACTAAAAAGAGACGTCAATAAGACGTCAGCTTGCTGCTTGGGAACATATTTAACCAAAGTTAGTATTATATTTGGCACTTTTTAAAAAATGATAATTATTGAAATTAAATAGTGTAAAATAAATTAGGATTATTAGGATGAAAAACTGGCAACATCTTAAACTGAACACATCATCCGCATTCTTTTGTTCGAGCTAGACTCGCTGGGCAAACAGAATAGGCCATTTTCAAAATAAACACATTTTTCATTTAAGTAAGATAAAATTTAAACTAAAAAATGTAAAAAAGCGTAGAAATTTCGATATTTTTTTAATTTTTGCTTTAACAATAGTTAATAGACCGTTTAACGGTATGTATATTATTATAATATGTATTAAGCAAAATATAACAATAAGTTGTTTAAAATTTACCCCAAATACGTCGCAAAATACACCTTTAAAACAACAATAATTAAATGAATTCACTGCCGTTACTAATATGCAAATCTTTTTCTTACATTTTTTATATTATACACACACGTCCTAACCTGACAAAAAATAAACCCTAATACTAACACGCTATTAGAGACATTTTGCACCCCTTATTTTGCAATTCCGTTGTGGTTAACGTTATTCTGAGATTGCGCAGTAACGCAAACATGATCCGTTATCGTTATTAACCATACCGGACTCCTTTAATTACGGATGAATACCGAAGAGCTTATCGTTATTGTTAAACTGCGTGGTTGCCGAATTGTAGAAATTTTAATATCAATTATTTAAAAGGTTAAAATTTTAATGTCGTATTTATTAAAATATTATTTATACATAGGCTCTAATTAGCGAAAAATCTATAGCAGTAATAAAAATCAAATAGTGTTAAGAAATTAAAACGGACTTGCACTTTTACGGATATTTCTAAGTCAGTAATTAATTTAGATGTTACAATCTGGCACACTTGCTTTTTATTCTACTACCAAACCTAACCTAACTTTTGTGTTTTGCTTATACTGTATTGTTTGCATCTACTTTAAAAAACGAAATCAACAGAAGTGCATATATTTAAATATGAATTTATATCTTATGAAGAATAAAAGTAAATACTGATTTTTCGTTAACTTTAAAATGGGTGAACCACAGGCAAAAATAAGGTTATGTGTCGAAAGCGCAGACGCAAGATATATTTCTTAAAAGAGGCTGCAAAATCTCTGTCTAAAACTGCTGCCGTAATTGTTATGTTTAATAACAATAACCATAAGGAGGCCAAAAAACGTCTGTTATTTTAAGAGGTGCAAAATGTCTCTAATATCTTAAGATTTAATGGGCTAAATTTCACACCAACGTACCAAGCGGGTCAATTTTTTGATGGTTTAAATTTACCTAAAAACAAAAGTAAAATAAAATTTGAGGTTTCTCATTAAAAAATGTACGTTTTGCTGCATTTTACGTGACCCAATTGTTTTTCTGACTCAATGATGTTAATAAGCGTATTTTTTTTTAATTAACCAAGGTTGTATTTTTTTAAAATAAGAAAGTTAGTTTTGGTTTTTAACTTACACTTTTATTGAAGCGTTTACAACTTTCTTTTTATTTTTGGTAAGAGAGCACCAAAATTTTCCAGTGCGACTATTTAGTTTATAGATTAACGAATAATTTTGCATAAACAAAATAGATTGCCAACACCTAGAAGTAAGCAAAAGTTTAATTTGTTCGTTTATAAAACTAATTATTTATAAGTTTATGCTTCTCTACTATTCCTTAGGACACAAACCAAAATCCCGTATTATTCTCCGCTCGCCGCTTCCGCATGTTATTGTAGAGAAGGCCTAAGAAGATAACATTTTTTTTAAATTAGACTCGTATCTCTTATAATGAGTACGTTAGCAATAATACCAGCTTAACTTTGAACACCCTGTACAATATTTTTAGTACTTTTCTTTATACAAATTAAAGCTTTAATAGCTTTTATAGAAAGTTGTTATTACATTTTAGTAGAATCATCGCTCTTAAAAGAACATATTCCACTGGATTGCCTTTATATCGATACAAAGGCTCTAAGGACAATAGATGAATCAAGGAGTAAGTAACTAGAATGAACGTCTTTTAGAAGCCCCCGGTTTTTTGTTTTAAATTTGGCTTATATTTCAAAAACTTCTGAACTTTGAAAGGGGTCTAAAGATAAGCAAGTCATTAGTTTTGTTTTTCGCAACTTCTGGAAGTCATTAGACTCTCCTAAGATTATTTTTTTAAGTCAAAACAACAATTAATTACACATTACGGAATTTCTACTTATTTTTACAGTATGTCAGCAAATAGTATTTGCAAGGTAATGTTATATCTACAAAAATAATTTGCTTATTTATAAAGTAAAATTTGTAATATAGTATAGGCGAAGGAGCAGTAAAAATAATCAAAAAAATTCCTGAAAGCAAACCCACGGTATACTTCTGTTTAGTGTATCATAACTATGTAAAGAAAACAAGTCCGAACCAAAATAATCTGTTAATTTGTAAAGGGGGCGGGGTGGCTTTAAAAGGTATAAATTGTTTTTTGCAACAACAATTATTTTAATTTAAGAAAAACACTTAAATACCACTTACTGACAATAAAACATCTACAACTTATGTAAAAGCCATTTTTACCTTAACCTTTTTAATATAGTGTATTTTTTTCATCAATTTATTCGCAGTCGTTGTAAAAACTTCTAAAAAGTTGCAAACCTAAAGAAAACATATCTGCCTATCAGCCCTGTAAAAATAAAGACAATAGGCGCAACAGATAAAAAATTATCATTAGTAAAAAAGTGTGCAAGTTTTATTTGGCCCACACTATATTTATCTTAACTAGTTTTAAAAATATGGCCATTCAAATCTGAAGAAAAAGTTTAAATTTCAAGATAGAAATATTAAATATAATTATTTGTAACGCTTTTTAAAATATATTTTTAATGATGATTTAATATACAGGGTCTTTCATTTAAAATATTAATACTTTTTGTGCTACCTTGTATATCTAAGGAGATAAAAGTATTCTGATAAAAAATGCGGATACTACATAATCAGCTCTATAATATGGTGTTTTAATTAAAAATTATTTCTTAGATTTAAATGACCATATTTCCGAGACTTACTGAGATAGTGCCCGGAGTTATCAAATTGCCCGTAACAAATATAAAGGATTCAATTTACAAAAATTATACTTTTGTAGCACCCTGTATATCATATGGAAGAATAAATAGTATATTACATAAAAGTGTCGAAAGTGATTGATTTCACACAAGTGGGAATGTTGTCGCATGAGGCGATAGCCGAGTACGACAATACCACGAGTGTGAAAATCACTTTCAGCACGAGTCATGTACAATATTTTTCCTACGACCAAAAAATATATTTTATTACGATTCTAATGGGAATTAAAAATTATTCCTTAGATTTAAATGACCATATTTCTGAGACTTATTGAGATGGTGCCCGGAGTTATCAAATTGCCCGTAACAAATATAAAGGGTGGTCAATTTACAAAAATTATACTTTTGTAGCACCCTGTATATCATATGGAAGAATTAATAGTATATTACATAACAAGTGTCGAAAGTGATACATTTTACATGAGTGGGAATGTTGTCGCACGAGGCGATAGCCGAGTACGACAATACCACGAGTGTGAAAATCACTTTCAGCACGAGTCATGTACAATATTTTTCCTACGACCAAAAAATATTTATATACTAAAAATTCTAAGTTAGTTTTTTTATATCATTAATGTCAACACAGACAACATAAACTGACAAAAAATTAGACGTAAATCGATGTCAGTGCCATAAAATCCAAATAAAGAAATTCCTTTTACCTAATTGTCTGTAAAAGCATGTATTTTAAAATTTAATTCTAGTTGCCTTACAAAAGTGTTATTTTACTATTATTTCTTTAATTAGGTTTTTCAAATTACGTGAAAAAACCCCACCAATAAACAAAATTACCAAATAATCTTTGAATAATAATAAGTGTAGCCTATTGTCCCGAATGGATTAAATTAAATGTCAACTCTGGTTTAATGGCAATTCCATTTTTATTTTATCTTAGCCTTTTTCTAACAAGGGATGTATTATTTAGGAAAGAAAAAAAGCTTGGCATTTTGTGCAAACTTTGTGGTTATGTTCTATTCTATTCTATCTATTTTTTTCTTGGTTTTGGTCCCTTCAGGTCTAATCCACCAGTTCTCCCCCTTCCGGACTATGCTTTCCAGGGCTTCGTCGGCGAAAAATCTCGATAATCGAGCTCGCAGCTCCCAGAAAGAAAACAAAAATAATTCTACAATCGATTCAATGCATAAATTGTTGGCTGTCAAACCAAGACCTGCTACTGGTGTTACGTATAACCTTCACTTTTACTACTGACAGTTCATCTATTTCCTGCCATTTGAGAAATACTTCGTGTTCACCACCAAACAGGCTACCATCAGCTTATAGGATTCTTCGCTCACAGCGCTTAGATCCAGAAGAAAGATGCCGTCAATTTAGCGTTAATCTTTCCTTGATCCCCAGAGGTAAAAACGTCCGTATGGTACCACTAACTGCCACCCCGGGAAGAACTTTGTACTCCTCTACGCACGTCCGCATTGTCTGGAGGTCAAACAAATAGTCTTGTGGTTGGGTTATAATGTTATAATTTTACAAATCAGGGTCCCGCAGAGCTTTAGAAACTTTCACACTTACATGAGTTGAATGGGTTGTCTATTATTATTACAGGCATTTGCTATAAAATAATTATGGCCATAAACTAATAAACCCTTAAACATAAAAATTAAATTAATATAATTTGAAAAAAGATAATGTGTGTTAGCACTGGTAAGTTAAAACCTTTAGTTTGTTAAAAATATACTGTAAATATCTTTTAACGCAATTCAAGCATGTGTCACTGTCATTTTTCATTAGTGGTCGTAGGAAAAATCTGATTATTGTTTTAAAAATTACCAAATTAACAAAATAACCCTATATTTTTGTGTACTTTGTAGGATAAAAAATAAAAAAGGGTGTAAATTTATAATTTGACACCCGATACAGGGTACCTAAATAGTATATTACATTAAAGAGTAGTAGAAAATAATTAATTTTACACTAGTGAGAAACTGCTGACAAACCCACGAGTGTGAGAAGTCATTTTTACCCAAGTCATGTACACTATTTTTTCCATGACCACAAGCTTTTTACTAAAAATTAAATTTTAAGTTTGTTTGTCTTTACAGAAAAATAAGAAAACAGTTGAAAACTTTGCAACACTAGGGTGATATACCGGGTGATGCATCGCCGGTCGGGACATGGAAAATCCCATGTAATTTTTAATGGGGTCAATTATTTTTATAGAGAAAAATTCTTTTAAAGTTTATTGAAGAGCATGCAAATCTACGTCCATGGTAAAAACTTTAGATTTTTTAGTTAACCCGTTTGCTAGTTAGATTAGATTATAATATATTTTTAAAATTGTTACATTATTATTGCCTTATATTTATGAACAACAATAATTATGTCTATTAAAAAACTCTTTCCTTTAAAAAAGAAACTAAAAAGCTAGAAAACTACATACTAGATAATTGCACAAACAAAAGCAATTTTTTCTGTCAAAATCGTCAAATCTTGTATTTCGGCTAAGCGGAAAATTTGAATTTGTCACCTTCGGTCGAAATTAACCTAGCGAATTTTACCATCATTTTATTTTTATTCTCTCAAAAATACATAATAAACATTTTGTTTGGCCTAATTTTTATTTGCATGATTTGTAAAAATAAAATGTTATGAAATGGCCATTTCCTTTAAATTATGTAAAAAAACATAAAATAATGTTGTAGCTGCCATGATAAATAAAACAGATCAAAAAATTGCTCTTATGTTAGTTAAATACCAATGTTAATAATATGGTTTGAAAAGTATGAATATGCGTCAAAGGTTTGCCTTCAAAAATCCAATACTTATTTGCCTGCAACAAAAAGGCATGCTTTATTTAATCAGGATTGGTATGCCGCCATTTTTGTATGCTTGCCGGCAATTCGACTGCATGTAAAATTTATTGGCAATTAAGTGTTTATTAAGGGTTGACTTTTTAATGTGTATTAGATGTTGGCATACTATTGCCACCAATTGCCAATGCTTTACCATCAATGCCAATATGAAAAATGTTTATTGCCGGCAAATAGTGTTTGCTGGGAAATTTCTAGCTTCATATGACTACTGCTGTCAAATTTGGTAAGCTGTGGCGACGCCAGCTTTTTGATTTAGGGGTGGCCAAGGGAGGCTCAGCATTTTTAGGGGTGACCAAATGTCTTGTAAGGTATGACATATTTGAAGAGCAAGAAGAAATTCCTTACCACTACTTCTACTACCTTTGCTTACCTTCCCATGTTCCACTTGACCTTTACAGGAGGAACCCATCCATCTCTCAGGGGTGGCCAGCCATTCTTCAAGGGTGGCCCGGCCCACCCCTGCCCCTCCTGCGTGGCCACTCCTATGGCCGGCATTATTGTTGAAAAATATGTATTTTTTCTTTTAAATTAATAAAAATCTCTGCATATGCTTAAACTGTCAAAACACTAATCAAAGTATAAATATTTGAATGGCTGTAAAAGTTATTATAAAAAAGAATTTATTTTTTTAACACTCTCTAGTTTAAAAATTAGGACGTTTAGGACATATAATAATAATAATAATAATATTAATAATAATAATATTAATATTAATAATAATAATAATAATAATAATAATGCTAGTCTGGCCATCAGGACAATGCCTAGCATTGTTCTTGGTGCTACCGAACACGAACAATCCAAGCAAGACGGTACTGCCAGCGAGCTTGAAGGGGTTGCGGGTACCAACAGCAACCTACGAGAGGCCTTGAATCGGTCCGGTAGCCTATGTAATACCGGTAACCGCCGCGGCTCTGTGGGGTGACATCCCGCAGAGTCGTGGATATCTCGCATTGTCCCTATAAACAATGATGAGCAAGCTCCCAACAATCCACCCCGTTCGGATAGGGGTGCAGGGCAGGTTGGAGGAGCAACCGGACGGACGCCCTTAAACGACCTTGGCAATGGACATGGACGCCTCACGTGGACGGACGAACTTAGAGACGATCTGATGGATGCATATTCCCTCAGCGAACCCACCATTAGGGGCTACATGGCACGGATGCACGCCACATGGTGTGCTAAACACCCAGAACTAAGTCATCTCTCCCAACAACGTTTGAGAGACTATGTAGCCTATCTTAACCGATCTGGATATGTCAGAACACCAAGACAACAGGAGCCACCTCAGGATCTGGATAATCAGGATCTGGAACAAAACCAGCCTGCGGCAAATATGGTAATTGAGATTGCCCCCGAAAACGCCAACAACGAACTAACAGAGAGGCTTACTAACATCAACATCAAGTCTCACATAAAATCCCGAGATATCGCACAAGCAAACAACGCTCTTCGGGATTTACTTTCAGAACAAACGGATATTTTGGCACTTAACAACGCTGTTTATGAAGCTGCGAAACAACTTGTTCCTAACAACCGCTCAGATAGCTTTCACCAGGCACTTCGGAAGACCGAACGCAGAATTCAGCAAATTGCCAAAAAAATAGATCTAACGCGGCAAGAGGCATCGCGCATTCAAAGTGTAATGGGTTATATATCAGCCAACAGACCTTTTACGGCAAAGATCAGAAAAATAGCTTTAAAGCTACGCCAAAAACACCATACACTTAACAGAATCACGCTTCAGGTCATTAAGCAGCGTTGCCTAGACCGCATACGATCGTTGGGTGTTATTAACAACAGCTTAAAGAAAAAGGCTAAAGGGCTGAGAGATACAAATAAATTTGTGACTAAACCCTCTAGCTTTCTCGCAGACCCAGCACCAACGGTCGAAAATCCGCCACAAGCAAATGTTGTGGAACAGTTCTGGAAGAATGTCTACGAGGACTCGAAGCCTTTACGACGGGACACTCCTGCTTTAAACAACTTTAGTGCCTATTGTGCGGACAAGGAACTTAACCAGCACGAAAGTCCACCAATCACGACGGAGGAGGTAAAAGAGCCCTAGATGGTGCAAGGAATTATTCTGCACCGGGTCCGGATGGCATTAATAACTTCTGGTGGAAGAAATTCCCCAGTACCCATCCGCATTTGGCCAGAATCTTTGATTCGTGGCTTAATGGACACACACCAATTCCTGAATGGTTTGTAGAAGGCCGAACTATATTAATACCAAAAAAGGGAGATCTAACACAGCCAAAGAACTACAGACCAATCACTTGCCTTAATACCAGCTACAAGGCTTTTACTAGAATTTTGTATTCTAGAATACTGAGTGCAATTGATCCTATTCTCTCTGATATAGGGGAGCAGCGAGGAGGAAAAAGAGGAATCAATGGTTGCAAGGAAAATCTCTTAATCGATAGATGCATCACACAAGACTCAATCCAATACAAACGCAACCTCAGTATGGCATGGATTGATTACAAAAAGCTTTTGATACAACATCGCATGAATTAATATTGCATCTGCTTAAAGATCTCAAGGTTCCTCCTAACCTGATTCGTTGCATCGAACAGCTGATGCCGCTCTGGAAATCTAAATTCTCCATAACATCTGGAGCACAAAAAATCATTACTGATCCCATAACATTTAAACGGGGCGTATTTCAGGGCGACTCACTAAGTCCTCTATTATTCTGTATATCGCTGCTTCCCGTATCCGTGTCTCTTCGGAAGACTCGGGGGTATTGCTGTGGACCACCAGGAAGAAGGGAGCGTAAGGTAACCCATCTGTTTTATATGGATGACCTGAAACTCTATGCAACTAGTGAGCGAGATCTACAACAGTCTCTTAAAGTGGTTCACGAATATACCAAAGATGTTGGCATGGAGTTCGGACTTGACAAATGTGCAAAACTTAGGCTGGTGAAGGGCCGAAATGGTAACGATTTAGAGGCTGATCAACTTGCTGACAGCGCGATTCTCCGTCCGCTTAGAAATAACGAAACGTATCGATATTTAGGTATCGACCAAAATCGTACTCAGGATGTTAAAGCTGTAAAGACCGAGCTGAGAAGCAATTACAGGCAACGCTTAAGGAAAATATGGAAATCCGAACTATCAGGATTGAATAAGGTTGCTGCAACTAACATGCTGGCAGTTCCTGTATTGCTTTATTCGTTTGGAGTAGTTAAGTGGACGCGAGAAGAGTTGCGCGAACTGGACGTTAGCACACGAAAAATGATGCATCTTCACCGCAGCATCCATCCCCGCTCATCAGTCTCCCGCATTTACCTCTCACGCCATCAGGGAGGTCGCGGCCTTTTAAGCTTGGAGTGTATGCATGATCGTTTGGTTTTGAGTCTTGCTTGTCAGGTTGCCAAAAGCACGGATCCACTGCTGCAGTTAGTAAAAGAACATGAGATGGCCAATGTTGGAGCATTTTTGTTCAAGGCAGCCGAGCGAGCCGCGGAGAAATTCGGTCTCAGATTTGAAATAGATTCTAATGACGACCAATCACTTATAAGACAGGAGTCTAGTGCTGTAACAGCTGCAGTTAAAAGAGCCGAACAACGGATGCTCTTAGAAGATCACATCAATAAGCCGCAGCACGGAGTCTTTTACAGAAACATCAATAGACTCGATCTATCTCGAAAGCTTACGTTTGGGTTTTTGAAATCCGCCGAGCTTAAGT
>JACEGR010012515.1:0-11319 GCA_014170235.1 Listronotus bonariensis | reverse complement strand
TAATAATGAATAACTAATGGAAGGTAAAACGTTGATTAAAAAATTGACAGGATGTTTTATTCATTTCTGGTAGATTCATTTTGGTATGCACTATTTTACAAATGGTTTTTCTTAAATTATATAACTTTTAATTGCCTTATTAACTAACAAAATTTAGCTTATGAGTCTATATTATCAACGTCTTCATAATAATTTTATACAATTTTCTTGTAAAATCAATAGGGTAGCCAATATTTAAAGGTATTTATAGTAAGAACATTTTAAAAGCGCAAATTCGGTACCCTTTGAAAATAATACAAAAAACATAAAAAAGGCCGCCTGCAATTGGACTATTTTATACAAAGGCGCCGGTATCCTTTACAGCGACGCGCCGATACACTATGGGATAAAAATCCATTATTTTGGCCAAAAAGCAACTTTGAAATTTTAATGGCTCATGCTGTGTATTTCAAAGTAGATACTTTAAACTACATGTACGCAAAATTATAAATGGATATGACGACTTTTATTGGGGTAATAAGAAACTTGAAAATGTATTTTAAGTAAACATATGTAAATATACAACATTTAATCTACCTAGTTTATTTTTAGCCTTGTTTGCTACAAAAAGTAAAAGAGTTTAAATAATAAGAGCTATTGTTGTGTTTCCGATGCAGTCTTGCGAAGTCTCGCTACTTTGGTCAAAGATTTTTTACCTTTTTCTTTATCAGTTTTTGTACTTACAATTGCCTTCCTAGTTTTTGCTACTTCTGAGTGTAAGGACAGATACAAGATTATTTATAATTTACAAGGATTTTCATTTTAAAATTTAATATGTTTTGTCCTACACTGTATATCCTAAAAGATAAAAGCATTCTGATATAAGATATGGATTCTAGAGAATCTAGCCAACAAAACAGTGTTTTTTATTTATTTTATACGTTAAAAAATAAAAAAGTTGGGAAGATGTATCTATAAAAAGAAAAATTTAAAATTATTTTTCAGATTTGGATGGTCATATTTCCGAAACTAATTGAGATGACACATCAAATGTAGTATTTTTTTAAAGCATTTTAAAAGATTTTTTTGGTGGTGATATAATATTCAGGGTATTCCATTTAAAAAATCATACCTATTGTCGTACCCTGTAGATCATATGAGATAATAATCATCGGATTACTGATTAGAATACTACCGAATTAACCAAACAAGCTGACATTTTAGTTTATTTTGTACAATAAAAAATAATAATGTTAAGGGGGTGTAAATTTATAATAACATATAATAAGTTTTAGGTTCCCAAAAAGCATTTGTAATAATTTATAATATTTTTCCAGTAAAAAGCACCTCATTTTAAGTTAGATTGGTAAGTTTCAGAATTTTGACCAAAAAAATTAATTTCCATCCCATAGTGCGATGACCAGCTGCATCAACCGGCATATCATAAAAGAAATATAGCAAAGGCGGCCGCGAAGACAAGCATGCCGATTTATTTGCTTTAAACTTTTTGTGATTTTTTTTCTATCTATCTTCTGATCAAAGAGCACCGAATTTACGTTTTTAAACTGTTCTTTCTATAAATTTACAGCATAATTATGTTGTTCCTCTACAACGACACGGCGGAGGGGAAGTGAGCAAAAGAGACAGTCTAACGTGAATACCGGCATGTAAACATTTCTGGTTGGATGGCCGATTACTTATAGAGTATAATTTACTAAAGATAACGAAGTTGCAAATTGCGAAATTAACGCAAAACGATTTATGTGGAATACAGAGTTTATAAAAGCAAGTGTGCAACTTACTCTTTTGTCTTTTATGAGAAAATAATCGATTAGATATTAAAACGCAAACTTAGGAGATTTAGGGACGTATGTACATTGGTCGATTATTAAGGGTGTTGCAGAAAGATAATAGGGATTTAAAAAACAGTCATCCATAAAAAGAAATTCCCGGATGACCTCAAAAAGTTTTTTTACGGTAGTTAACATTTTTATTGTTGAGATATCATCAATGAAAGTCATAATCTTGCTTGTAATATTTCCATCTAAATGATTCAGACGTCATTTTAAAATCACGCAATTAAAATGATCTCACTATAGTGACCGTACTCACACAGTTGCGTCATCTTGGACTTACCCAACTTTTTTCGAGACTCTTGGACTATTACGTCATTAAGGTTCAGATTATGTGGCTTCATATTAAAAAAAAAAAACAATATTTTTGTTAGTTATCTATAATCTTAAATAATATGTTGTTGCCGTGCAATCATATTTCTCTGGGCTTATCAAAATTCCAAATTAAAGATAAAAGTATTAAACTAAATACAAAAAGTTCCTCGACTTAAATTTCTATAAGCAACAACGTTTTTAATTAAGATAACAATGTGGTTTTTATGGTTAGATTTGCTAAAAAAAAATAAGTTATAGATGGGTCCACATTTAATTCATTCTGAAAGTAATGCCGCAAAGTACACAATAAATGATATAGTAAATAAACCCTTTCGTGAACAATGATTTATTGCAGCAAAAAATATTCAACCCGACCCGACGAGTTTCTAGTTTCACGCCACGTGCCACCAGTTTTATGGCAAGACAGAGGCGAAATAAAAGGATGTTTTTTAAATACGTGACACGTGTTTTAGCAGTGTTATTTTTATTTCTCTAAAAATAGGAAATCAAGCTCTGTCACGTGCCTTCGATAAGGTTTGTTTACTTTATCATTTTTTGTGTACTTGGCGGTATTTCAGAATGAAATAAATGTGGACCAATTTACACATTAAAGGATGTAAACAGTCAGAATTTGTCTAAAATAACCTAATTGTGGCTTATGCGGCACGAAAACGCAACTTATTATATTTATATTTTAAGGGCTTATTTTTTAGGTCAATATTATTTGTTTTTCCTATAAACGTGTATCAGAATGCACCCCTTTAAGCTACAGCCCCCAATATTTTGGATAGTTTATTTATTGTTGGCCTTAAAGAAGATGAAAACCTAATTTTAGAGGAGATTGAGGTGGTTAAATACTATTAATAACCAAAATTGTATGCGTACGCTTATGCTTTTTTACAGGGTGTCCAGTGACTCGACCGATAAGAGGTGGTTCTACATTAAAAAAAAAAAAAAAACTTCATATGAAAATATGTCCTAAACATCTTAGTTTTTAAACTAAGCTGTGTTTAAAAAATTTAGAAGTTGTCTCCTTTGCATCAGATCACATTTTTTGACATACAAGAAAAAATAAATATTTACCAGTGTCGTCCATAAGGGGCTTAGAGTAAATATTTTTTAAGAAAAGAATGGTACGCCACTGCAGTGTATTATATAAACCATTTCTCGGCATGGTCAAATCCCTATCTAATTCGAGAATAAATAACAAAGGTGATGTTTTACTGTATAATTTAATATAAGCAATACGAAATGATGATCCCAAGAAATGTTTTCTATTTATTTATGCGAAAACCGTAGATCAAATAAAAAAAGTCAAGAGATAAAATTTGTTCCTTCTATTGATTTACGCGAAAACCGTACATCAAATAAAAAAAGTCAAGAGATCAAACTTGTTCCAAATTAAATGGGAATTTTTAAAAATATTTTTATTTTAGAATAATGCAGTGGAGTACCATTTTTTCTTAAGAAATATTTAAAATTTAAACCACTCGTGGACGACACTGATGGAAATTTATTTTTTCTTCTATGTCAAAAAATGTCGTGTCATGCATAGGAGACGACTTTCAATTTTTTTAAATTATTGGTATAAAAGTTACTTAAATAAAAACTTTAAGTTTTTTTATATTTTGAACACCCCGTAGTTTCAAAAATTAAGACGTTTAGGTCATATGATCATATTGAGGTTTTTCCTTATTTTTTGTTGTAGAAATACCCCTTAAAACTTGACGGTTAAGTTACTGGAGAGATTTGTTATTATATCATGCTACACTTATTGATTAGGCTGTGACTGCTTAGTTTGGTTTTAAACAAAATATTATTTGGCTTTTCTCCAGAATAAAATTAAAAAGTTTATTTAACATTTTATGAAAATTAAAACTTTTATACTATTCTGCTCTTACACAATATAATAAAAGTTATTATTACTTTAAAAAAAATAAAATAATGAAATATTTAATAATAAGTTACTTACAATACAAAGGTTTCAATCTATAAACAAAGGTTCATTCGCACTCGGTTGAAATTATTATTAGTTTGGTTATGTTTACGTTGTCAATTAATTTTTTGTAAAATAACCACATAGTCTTATTTTAACTTCAAAAATACGTCTCTAAAATTATTGTACCAAATTTTAAAACACTCTGTATATTCACAACCAACATTTTAACTTCCAACTATTATTGTACTTAGACTAATGTTATTGGATCAAATTTAAATTAGGTGTAAGATTTTTAAATGATGATTTTATACAAGCGAGATAATTTTGATGTCGCATGCCACACTGGGTATTTAGGATTGGATAATAGACACAGCTCATAAATTATCCTGTTTAAGATGTTCCACGTGTTTGAGAAAGTTATCCAAACTGGACCAAATTTTTAGGTCCAATCCTTTACTAATTGGAAATAAATATTTTTGCAACAAGATAAGTTCTAGTAAGACTTTAAAATTATTTTGTTTGGATACTATTTAATCTATTCGTAGAAAAATAGTGGGACGATGTTTCACGGGATATGAGATCATCGGATTAGATGGAAAACATGGTTGTAAATACTCGACAACTACATACATTACATTGTTATCTTTATTTACGAGTTTCTTATTAGAAATATGTATTATAGGTGTGTGCGTTGCAACGTTGTATCTATTAGTTTGCGTTCAGTCAGATAGTTAATGTGCTGAAAGAAATAAATTCGGTAAGTCCTAGCTACCAGATCTCACAAATCTTCTCATCAATTTGGGGTATTAATCAGACAAATAATAAAATCGTTAGGCAGTTAACATTTCTATCATAATATTTACTAAGCCCAGTGGTTTCATTACTTGCCTGATCATGATCAATGACCCAGATTGATGAGAAGATGCGATCTGGTAGTTAGGACTTATCGAATTGTTTTTTAGCTTTTAGTACAATAAAACCGTTTAAATAAATATATAATTTATTTTTAAGTTTTTAGTTTTGTTGTTAATTAATACTTCTTATTCTTATTGAGTTCATTTAATGCCTCACAACTAACCAACGATTTTATATTGACGTATTTGTGGAAAATATGTAATTCACTATTTTGTGGCGGCAGCCATATTGGATTTTAATTTTATCATATTGGGCTCCATTCTACCAATCAAGCCCTTTAATTTGATACCCATATTGAGGTAGTCGTGAAAAAAAAATTTGCCATCTTGTGGCGGCGCCCATCTTGGATTTTAATTTTTTCATAGTTGGCTCCATTCTACTAATCAAGCCCTTTAATTTGATACCCATATTGAGGTAGTTGTGGAAAAAATATGTAATCAGCCATTTTGTGGCGGCGCCCATGTTGGATTTTAATTTTTTCATAGTGGGCTCCATTCGACCAATCAAGCCCTTTTATTTGATACCCATATTGAGGTAGTTGTGGAAAAAATATGTAATTCGCCATTTTGTAGCGGCGGCCATATTGGATTTTAATTTTATCATAGTGAGCTCTCTTCTACCAATCAAGCTCTTTTATTTTATACCCATATTGAGGTAGTTGTGGAAAAAATATGTAATCAGCCATTTTGTGGCGGCGCCTATCTTGGATTTTAATTTGTTCATAGTGGGCTCCATTCTACCAATCAAGCCCTTTCATTTGATACCCATATTGAGGTAGTTGTGAAAAAAAAATATGTAATCAGCCATTTTGTGGCGGTGCCCATATTGGATTTTAATTTTATCATATTGGGCTCCATTCTACCAATCAAGCCCATTAATTTGATACCCATATTAAGGTAGTTGTTGAAAAAATATGTAATCCGCCATTTTGTGGCGGCGCCCATCTTGGATTTTAATTTTTTCATAGTGGGCTCCATTCGACCAATCAAACCCTTTTATTTGATACCCATATTGAGGTAGTTGTGGAAAAAATATGTTATCCGCCATTTTTTGGCGGCGGCCATCTTGGATGTTAAGTTTTTTATACTGGTCTCCATTCTACCAATCAAGCCCTTTCATTTGATACCCATATTAAGGTAGTTGTGGAAAAATATGTAATCCGCCATTTTGTGGCGGCGGCCATATTGGATTTTAATTTTATCATAGTGAGCTCTATTCTACCAATCAAGCCCTATCATTTGATATTCATATTGAGGTAGTTGTGGAAAAAATATGTAATCCGCCATTTTGTGGGAGCGCCCATCTTGGATTTTAATATTTTCATAGCGGGCTCCATTCTACTAATCAAGCACTTTCATTTGATACCCACATTGAGGTTGTAGTGAAGTACTATGTAATCCGCCATTTGGTACCGGCGGCCATCTTGGATTTACAATCATAAATAATGTATTAAATTGTATTGTCATCAAGATTAAAAGTGTGTACCAAATTTCAGATCGATTTGTCATCGGGGGTCAAATTTCAATTACTAGATTTGACCCAAATAAATAACAAATAAATATTAAATAACAAATAAACAGGTCAAGTTAAAACCGTTTGAAAAAGGTGAAGGTCTAAAGCACTGACAGACAGATATTAGACAAAGAAATCCGGGGCGTAAACATTTTTTGATATGTTGTTCCTTTAATTAACCTTTTAAAGAGGCTGAATGTATAAAAAAATGCATATAAGCAAAGTTGTAGTTTTACTATAGACACCCAGAACAATGGTACATTTTTGCGCATCAGCTTGTACGCTCGCTTCGTGGAATTAATTAGTGTATTCCTTTTACCTTGTAGAACCGTTCTGAACAGTTCTCTAAACTGTCAATAGTGTCAAGAACGGTTCTACGACATGAAAAAATGTCAAAAAATTGTAAAAGGAACACTTATGTTGTCGTTCTGGGCGGTTCTGGAGCATAAAAGGAATACAGCAAATGAAGCGGGTATCCATCGAGTACACACATAAACAGTACGTATAATTTGCCGTTTCATAAATTCAACCAAGCCAGCGTCCAAACTGATGACCAAAAATTTAGCATTGTTCTGTGAGTCTATAGTGAAACTACAATTAATTGTCTTTGATATAAGTACGTAGGGTGTTCGAAAAGTTTTGAGATATACGTGCATTTATTTGATTTTTTCAAAATAATTTCCATAACATTGAATACCCTTTTCCATTTTAACAAACCAGTCACTGAAAATAGCTTTCCACTTTTTCATTTGAAATTTTAGCGCATATTTTATCCCAGGCCTCCAGTAGCGCGTCTTCAGTTTTAAACTTTTGTCCTTTCAGTTGGCTCTTGACAAAAGAAAACAACCCAAAGTCACAAGGCACCAAGTTGGGGCTACAGGGCGGATGTTCCAAAAGTTTCAAGCCTGCATCTGTCAAAAATTGACTGGTAAGTTCAGCTCGATGAGGTGAGGCATTGTCATGATGAAGGTACCAGCTAGCGAGTTGCGAGTTTGGGCGAATCACTCTTAACTTTTCTATAAATTTTGAAAGACATACTGTAGTGTACCAGAGAGCATTTACGGTCTTCTGTTCTCGGAGCACAACACGTTCAATTATTCTTCTCGAACCAAAGAAAACAACTATCATTATTTTTTTACAGATCTTGATTTGCGAACTTCGGTCGGAGTTTCTTCACCTTCGAGAACCCATATCTTATTCCGTTGTTTATTTGGGACGTCGTAATAATTAAGATAAGTTTCATCTCCCATGACGATCGACACTATGTCTTTAGATTTACCCTCCTGGAATTTGGACATCATTTTTGTACATCAATTCACTCTTTGTGTCTGCTGCTCGGGAGTTAACTTGTGTGGAACCCAAAGAGTACAATTTTTTCTAAAACCCAAGTGCTCATGTATGATCGTGTGTAATGTTGCTAAACTAATGTTCAATGTCTCTTCTAACTGTCGATAGGTAATTCGTCGGTTTGTTTCTATAGCTTTTGGACGGCAGATATGTTTTCTGGGGTAACTACTTCACACGGTCGACCTGAGCGTGAGGCGTCTTCAAGCGAAAACGAGCCCCGCTGAAATTGTTTGTACTATCTGTATATGGTCGCACGAGATGGACAGTCATCACCAAGTATAGGCTTCATTTCTTCTAAACACTGTTCTTGAGATAACCCACGTGAAAAGTTGTATTTCAAAATTGCACGGCACTCGATAGTCGTCCACGACGCCATTGCGCTAAAATCGCTGGACACGAACTGGCACAAAACTGATAGTTTACTAATACCTATGTAGGACTACGACATGTCATGACATGTACAAACAAAAAACATCAATGTTACTTTCCTGCACCATTTAGTTACAAAGTATCTCAAAACTTACTGAACACCCTACGTATTTTTGTAAGTTACAAAACCCTAAATCCTCGCTCCAGGTAACGTTTTTCTTTACCTACCTACATATCTCTTCGTTTTTGTTTCCATTTTATGTGGGTTAGTGATGACTAAACTTTTGCATTAATTTGAGTTTACCAATACTTTTTATAATAATAATAATAATAATTAAATACACAGGAAACCAAATATTTTTAAAATTCCTGTGGCGGAACCAATATTTCCTGTTGTCTACGAGACCAAATCAAAATTAGAAACATGCAAGTGTGCATGCCAACAATAAAACTCTACCTAACTGTATTGTCACTATTTTAACATATTTTTACCAGATGGTCAAGAAAAGTAAAAAAAACACTTTCGTTATTGAATTAGACCTCAAAAACCCCTTTGACACTTTCATGTGGCTGTTCTTATGGTGGCAGATTTGAAAAACGTAATATAAAATCATTTATAATATACAGGGTTTTTTATTTTAAAGTAAACAGGGCCTTATTTTTAAACTTCCCTGTAAATTTAAATAAAAACGAATATAGCCATTTCGTATTTTTTTAATTTCCGTAAAATTTAATAATCTAATTAGAAAAACATTTAAAAGAAATACAAAAGAGTTACAGCACAGTAGGGATAGATAGCCGATTGACGGGCCTCCGTCCCCCGGGGAGCTTATTATCTCAAAATCTCTGACGTCATTCGAAATTTAGGAATCTTGCGCAACGCGTTGTTTAGGGCGTGGTCCCTACTATCTGTCAAACCATAAATGTCATCTGTCACCTGTCAAATATCACCTGTCACCTGTCATATGTCAAAAATCACGTGACTTAGAAAATGGCCGCCATGCGTAGGATACTTGCGCTATGGTCATAAATTGATTTGCGCAAACGCGAAAATTCCAAGTCATACCGTTCGGGCGCTATCGACTAAAATCGTTATTTAACCTTGATGATGAGTCATCAGCGCGCGGTTTAAATTTTTTAAATATAGTGTAACGTCATACCTATCGAATAGCGAAAACCGCATGACGCCATCTTTAGCCATAAGGGCGCTACAGCTGTTTAAAATATGGCGAGAGACACCAACCAGCGATTAGGACGGTAACCCCATAGCAAAATTAACCATAGCGGCCTTATTATTAAACTTAGAATAATGAAACTTGAACAAAGAATAGTTGCTAACGGCAAATAATTTCAAGGTCAAACTTGTCACATGATAATCCTAAAATTCTAAGAATTACGGGCCCCGGCACCCCGCGCCCCCTGCTTAAGCTATCGGTTTAAGCGGAAGGCGTAACAGAACGCATGCGGTAAAAACATGGCTGCCGTCACCTAACAAATACCGGAGGCTTAAGCGAGAGGCTTAAGCGCAGGCGCAGAACGCTAGAGCGTAATCTCATATAATTTAAGACATAATAATTAAATATTAAATAATAAAACACATTCTATATATTAAATTAATTTATTTAAGCCACAGTGTACATTGACTTTTAGCAATTTTATACACAAATAAACGGTAAAAAACAGTGGTAACTAAATAAAAAACAGTGTTTGTAGTAAAGCATTTATTATAAAATAAAAAATACATACATGGTTGCCATATTTCTAAATAATTCTTAGAATAATACCTTATAAAATAAATAGCAGTGTTTACAGTAAAGCAATTATTTTTAAATTAAAAAATACATTGTTGCCATATTGCTAAATAATTCTTAGAATAATGTATTATTACGGTTATTTAAACTCTTCTCACAGACCCTGTTAATGGTGAATATTTTACAAGTTTGTCATGAATAATTAAACAGTAAGCATTTGTGTTTGCAGGAAAGTTTTCTTTTGTTTCAATCTCTAACCTTACATCAATAATGCCAGAATTAAGGATTTCATTTTGTCTTGAACAATCAATTACAATTAAGGATGCATTGTTTTTAAATTTTTAGGAGTTAAAAGTGGTTCGTTTTCTTTTTCGTAGTAGCTTTCTTGAAATTCTGAGTACATTTCATAGAGAGTAGCTATTATACCTCTTGAAATTTCCAAATTTAAATTATCATATGGATAAAATTCAGAATTTAAATAAAGCTTTGCATTTGATACATCACAATGATCAAATAAGCTACAATTTTTCTTGTGGTTATCCTTTCGATCTGTTTGAAAACCTAAAATTATCCATCTTGGTCTTTCCACCTGCACAGAAGTTTTAATGGTCCATGTAAGGTGTTTTCCAATCGGTATTGAAGGATGTTCTGTGAGTTCCCAGCTTCTAAAACCGATATCCAATTCAGTTCCACTTCCAACAATCTGTAAAAGTTCTAGTCGCTCAGCATCGGATACTGTAATATGTGGAGGAGACCAAGATGGATAATTTTAGGTTTTCAAACAGATCGAAAGGATAACCACAAGAAAAATTGTAGCTTATTTGATCATTGTGATGTATCAAATGCAAAGCTTTATTTAAATTCTGAATTTTATCCATATGATAATTTAAATTTGGAAATTTCAAGAGGTATAATAGCTACTCTCTATGAAATGTACTCAGAATTTCAAGAAAGCTACTACGAAAAAGAAAACGAACCACTTTTAACTCCTAAAAAATTTAAAAACAATGCATCCTTAATTGTAATTGATTGTTCAAGACAAAATGAAATCCTTAATTCTGGCATTATTGATGTAAGGTTAGAGATTGAAACAAAAGAAAACTTTCCTGCAAACACAAATGCTTACTGTTTAATTATTCATGACAAACTTGTAAAATATTCACCATTAACAGGGTCTGTGAGAAGAGTTTAAATAACCGTAATAATACATTATTCTAAGAATTATTTAGCAATATGGCAACAATGTATTTTTTAATTTAAAAATAATTGCTTTACTGTAAACACTGCTATTTATTTTATAAGGTATTATTCTAAGAATTATTTAGAAATATGGCAACCA
>JACEGR010012514.1:0-11328 GCA_014170235.1 Listronotus bonariensis | reverse complement strand
TCAATAAAATGCCGTTTTGCGTTTTAAAAAATTCCGAGTACTTCCGATGATATTCGACAAAAACCGGAATTTTCAATTTTGGTTTCTATTGTTTCCTGGCTATATTTGTTAAGATAACTCAAAATGAAAAACACGTTTTTATGGCCACTTTTTCTGCTCTATAATTCAGTGTGATTAAATATTGAATCTGACGTTTCGGCTTCTGGCGACCATCATAAACTTAATTTTTTTAATTACGGACCTGATATTTTTTTCAATTTAAGTAAATCCTTTCATCACTCCTTAAAACACTATATATCGCCACTTTGATATTTGCCGACGTTTCGTACAAAAAATTCCATCACCAGAATATTGCATATTTATTTAACCATAATACGGCCCTGAACTACATTTTTAGGTAAGAAGGTAGAAAAAAGAATAAACTGATTACATATTCGTAATCTTTTTATTGCAACTCATTGATATCTAACAGCGGAAATTACTTTATTAACCGAAAATTTCATGAATATTAGACATAAGATACAAAAAGGTAGACAACAAATTAGCTTACATAAACAATTTGTAATCAACTATCTTGATGCCCATATTAAAAATAAACATAATTTAATCACTATTATAAGTGTTCAAAGAGATAACCTTCCGCCTCGATGCATTTTCTTGCTTTGCTTTGAATGGCAGCGACTTCCCTTATCAAATTTTGTCGTAGTATTTAAAGGTCGTAGGGTGCATTTTTAAATAAACGGTTCTTAAGATATCCCCAAAGGAAATAATCTAGGGGACTCAGATCTGGGCTCCTAGCGGGCCATCTTGCAAAACCATTTATTAGGAAATATATGGTAAAGGAATTGAGCTACTTCCCTTCCATTGTGGGCAGGAGTTCCGTCTTGCTGCCACCATATTTCTTGAAATACTGCCAAAGGTTGATTATCTAGGGCGTCTAAGACATCATTCCTAATCAAATTTAGATATCGTTCGGAAGTTAAGGTCCCTTCGTAAACAAAAGGTCCAATAATTTTGTTCCTCCACATACCAATCCATACATTAAATGAAGTTCTCCTTGAATTCGTACCTGCTGATTAGCTTCTGTTAATAAAGTAATTTCCGCTGTTAGATATCAATGAGTTGCAATAAAACATTATGAATATGTAATAAGTTTATTATATTTTTACCTTTTTACCTAAAAATGTAGTTCAGGGCCGTATTATGGTTAAATAAATATGCAATATTCTGGTGATGGAATTGTCTGTACGAAACGTCGGAAAATATCAAAGTGGCGATATATAGTGTTTTAAGAGTGAAGAAAGGATTTAATTAAATTGAAAAAAATATCAGGTCCGTATTTAAAAAATTAAGTTGATGATGGTCGCCAGAAGGCGAAACGTCAGATTCAATATTTAATCACACTGAATTATAGAGCAGAAAAAGTGGCCATGAAAACGTGTTTTTCATTTTGAGTTATCTTAACAAATATAGCCAGGAAACAATAGAAACCAAAATTGAAAATTCCGGTTTTTTCGAATATCTTTGGAAGTACTCGGAATTTTTAAAACGCAAAACGGCATTTTATTGAGCATCAAATTGCGCAACTTTGCCTCCATTTAACCGATCCTGCATCTCTTACGGTTTCCGAAATCCCAATGATGAGCGTCGAATTCGAGCCACCCTGTACAGACTTGGATACAATCGGCGAAAACATTTGTCGGCCGACTGTATCTTGAATGTTGCACTACGGTCGGCCGACTTGTTGCAAACGCCATGGCAACATCGGTGAGCGTTTTCATCCAAGGAATCGGCAAGTCGCCTGTTTTCCATTTAATATGAAAAACTTTGGCAGGTTTGTACGAGCTTTAAAACTAGTGTGGACGAGAAACTCTTGTATCTGCAAAATGTTGGCCAACTTTGTTGCTGAAAAATTTTTGAACAAGATACAGTCGGTCAACAATGTTTTCCCGATTGTATCCAACCATGTACATGGCTTAAGAATAAATTTTCAATTATGGACAGGTGGCACAAATTTGATGGTAAGTTAGAACCAAAATGATTTTTTCAAAACCCCCAATTTTTCGTTGGAGAATCACCCCACTTAAAGTTTGTCAGTAAAGTAGTGGAGACCCTATATAAATAACATACACATAATTATTGTTTCCCCCCTAAAGAGAGTTCTGATTTTAAATAACAAAAAAATTAGAGTTTTCAAAAAAATATATATCAAAATCGGGGCGTTTCTGAGTACTTTTAGGGATTGCCTGCTGTAGCTTCATTGACTCGACTTTTAGTAGAAAATTTGATGCTATGCAAAAGTAACGCATTTTAAAGTTTACTATACCTATAACGGATTTTCGTTAAAAATAAATATTTTAATACTTTTTATAAATAAATAAAAAATTAATATATCTGGATAAAGAATGCAATTCATAGGAGCCCCACAAGTGAGATTTCAGCGTACCCTAAAATTTTAGTACCTACCTGACCAACAGATGGCGAAAGTAGTACGATGTCGCTTTGCTAATAGGATTACCATCAAGAAATTTATAGCAGTCGCTGACGAGGCAGTCGACCCGATCAGTTGGAGTAAGAATATACGCAAAATTTAATAAAAATAAAATCCCCGATAAATGTACCCAGTATCCAAAGATTATTAAATTTATGATTTCAGAACAGGATATATCGATGGGTTTTTGACAAAACGTCGTAAGCGACATTCGTCCAGTTTTACAGGGGAAACAATTTTTTCTTTTTCATTGAGTTATTTTAAAACAAAAGTTGGTAATTTTTTGTACATACATGGTGCACGGCTTTTATTTCAGATAAATATGTTCTATATTGGTTCGGCGGATTCATTTAATTGATGGTAGTTATTTGGGTACATTCCAAAAAATAAATTAAAAGTACCAAAAACCAAAAAATTAAAGCGTGTAAATAGAGAACTAAAAATCGACGTTTTGGTGGCAAGTCTGCCACCGTTGTCAAGATAAATTGAATAAAAATTAAAAAATTAAAAATTAACTATTATTAAGGTTTGGAATTTTAAAATTTTTATCTTTTTTTTAGGAGATTCTGAAAATTTTGACATTAAATGTTAAATATGTTTGTTTTGTAATTCAAATTAAGAAGAAATCTAAATAAAACATTCAGATATCGGTTTTTCTTTAAAATATAACACGATGGGAAGAAAAAATCGTTTTCCGTAAAATTGACGAATGTCGCTTACGATGTTTTGTCAAAAACCCATCGATATATCCTATTCTGAAATCATAAATTTAATAATCTTATGGATACTGGGTCCATTTATCGGGGATTTTATTTTTATTAAATTTTGCGTATATTCTCACTCTAACTGATCGGGCCGACTGCTCGTCAGCGACTGCTATCAATTTCTGATGGTAATCCTATTAGCAAAGCGACATCGTACTACTTTCGCCATCTGTTGGTCAGGGTAGGTACTAAAATTTTTAGGGTACGCTGAAATCTCACTCGTGTGGGTTCTATGGATTGAGTATTCTTTGATCTGGTTTGCAGGTGTGTTTCACTTAAGAGATTTCTTTTATCGTTTGCGGTTTATTTTTGCGATAGAATTCCATCAATTCTCAGGTACCTACCTCGTGAAATTTATCGTCAGTTTTAAATAAATATACGAAAAACAAACAGGGTTAAATAAATACGGAAGGAATTTACGCGATGCCTTCAAAATATCGTGCGTTCCCAATAAATTTAGCAGAAGATAAATGGTGTTTTTAAAATCCAACGAAATTATAAACATTTTATTAATTTGGGTTAATTATTTTTAATTCGCCGTCATGTGCCGAATTTATGCTTATTTTTGATAACGCATTTTGGGCAATTAAATATTTTTATTGAGGTCAACATAAATGATAAAATATTAGTAGGGATAGTCGTGGTTTGGACCAGAGAGTTATATGTGTTTAATTAATTAAAAATAGTTTTGGTGTGATTTTTGTTAATTACCATTGGTGTAAATGTTTTATATTGTCGTTATTAATCGAAATCTAAACAAATAAGTAAAAAAATAAGCACCATTAAAAATAGGTTATGTTTAATAAATTACCAATTTGTGCTGACTATTTTTTTTATATTTGATATAATTTAGCAGCATAGAGTGAATTGACTGCTGTAAAATTGCTATGTTTTACGGTTATTTTTCATATAAAATTTATTTTGATAAATATCCAAACTTAATAAACCAAAATAAGTACTGTCCCAGAGTCTAGGACCAATATCTTAGATACTTTTACACAAAAGTTTAAACTTTGAGATTATTGTGTCCGACTGTTCCAAATTTCTATAAATTTTGCATGTTCAGCAGGGTGATTATTTTTCCCATAATTTTTCCAGTCCCATCGTAAAATTTTGTTAAAAATACCACACCACTGTTTCTTGACCAATCAAGTGTGTAGTTTTGGTTGCATTACCATGACAACACAAGTATTTATTGGATCTAAGCGCTGTAGAGCGAAGATTGCTATAAGCTGATGGTATCCTGTTTGGTGGTGAACACGAGGTATTTCTCAAATGGCGGGAAATAGATGGGCGTGCCATGGGAACTGTCAGTAGTGAAAGTGAAGGTTATACGTAACACCAGTAGCAAATCTTGGTTTGACAGCCGACAATTTATGCATTGCATCGATTGTTGAATTGTTTGTTTTCTTTTGGAATTTCTGGGAGCTACGAGCTCGATTATCCAGATTTTCCGCCGACGAAGCCCTGGAAAGCATAGTCCGGAAGGGGAGAGTGGTGGATTGGACCTGAAGGGACCAAAACCAAGAAAAAAAATAGAGAGAGAGAGAGAGAGTTTAAAAGTAAACCAGATGAAACATGCTGTATATTGTATTACCAAATAGTATATCAAAAGGCTTTAAGAACATATAATTTGCTGTGTCTCTTATAGTTATCAAAATATGGCGATCGAAATCTTAAAATTATGTTAAGCTCTATAAGCACTGCGCTTAGTTGGATAGAAGACAGTTAAAATAAAGATTATATCCCCCATTTTTAAGGCTTAAAAGTCTATATTTCCAAAACTACAAGAAATAGATATATACAATGTATTTGCTTAAAGCTCTTTAAACTACGCTTTTCATTATAAAATAATGGTAATAGATATATAGGTTTTTGCCAAATTGGCTTGAACATGGCTTGCTGGGATTATTACAGTGGCAAATTAAACATATTACGTTCGTGTCTAGGGAGGCCCGGGAAGCATATTCAGTAACAGCAGACGCGCTAGACTTCCGAATTGCGTTCGACGACGCGATGGTAGCAGACGGTCTAGGGCTAGAACGTCTGCTGTTGGGTTATGGTTAGTTCTGGTTAGCTAAATCTTTTTTTTTAATTCCTTAAGAAAGCGAGAATTAACTAACCAGAACTAACCATGACCCTCCCCCAATGTGACAGTTTTGTTATGACCGTTTGTGGCGCTTAAAACTACCGTACCGCGGAGAAAATCCGGAATATGCCGAAAAGCCGCTGGAAGTCTAGCGCGTCTGCTGTTACTGAATGTGCGTCCGGGAAGTCCCGACCATCTAAGCGAATTTGAATATTGTGAAGTGTCAGTAATATATACATAAGTCTCTATTGAAAACGGCGTTTTTTTATCTTTGGACAATCCACGAAGGCTGAAATCCTAAATACTAACGTACCGTGGGTGTCTTAAGCGGGGTAAGAGGAAGTTTGTTAACACAGGACTTAAAAACTTGAAGAATTGGGGGAAGGAAAGACCTCCGCTGGCAGTAGGTTCCACAGTATAGAAACTCTAGGGATAAAAGAACGAACGAAATGGGAAGTTCGGGGCCTGTCCAATTGAACTGCATAGGAATGCTACGCGCGGCACCACGAGTTTCTCTGTTAGGAGCTGCAAGAGGAGGGACTATACTGGATAATTCGTCGGAGCAGAAGCCGTAAAAGTATCTATAGAAGAGCGATAGATCTCCCACAGCTCGACGATGGGCAAGAGAAGGAAGTATTTGAGTAAGTAAAGGATCATTAACTTCTTTGCCCTTCTTTGAATGGCATCAAGAATGCTGAGGGTTGTAGGGGATTGCTCAAATCTATTGTTTATATTGGCGTTAAACTATTAAGTTGTCGCAAAACTATTATCAGGCAGCACAGTGTAAATAAACTTTCATTTAAAAATAAAAAAGCAACTTCAAAGTTTTTACCCTCTTGTTTTGCTTCAAATCCCCGTCGTAAACAAACTTGTGTACTAATTCTTCTCCGTTAAATTCAGTGACTTATCAGCTGTCATGTTCTTTAACACTGGTACAAATCTTTTCTATCAATTGCAATTTATTGTTGACGTGAAATCATGTTAATCTTAAGGATAAAGACACCAGAGGAATCAGTAATAGATATTACCCATGTAATTGACAGTTATTGACAAAACACAAGTTATTAATAAGGAAAATTCCACGACACTGTTTCTTGACCAATCAAATGTGTAGTTTGGTTTGCATTACCATGACAACACAAGTATGTATTTGAAATTTTTTTCTCCTGCCTGAGATACTCTGAAGCGAATTATAGTGGACATTTTTTAACATAATCATTGAATTTGTTTTAACGTCATGTCTGGCATTCACATACATAATTAAAAGAAAATGTTATTTTATTTACCAGTTGTAGTATTTCAGACATAACATAATATAAAATAATGTAAGGTTTTAAGACCCTAAATGACAATTTTATACAACTACAGTTAGTAAAATAATATCATAAGACTGAAGTACTAGACATAAGTGAAGAGCAAACGAAAGCAAGGTATGGGTCTAAAAAAATTAAAATAAACTATTTTTACCAACTGTAGTAATATACAGAGATAGATAATATAAATAAGAATAAACAATGATAAGCTCTAAAATTACATATATTTGCAACTGCAGTTGCTAAAGGGAAAATATTTATTTTATAGTAAAATTTTAAAGTTCGCGTCAAAGTTACAAATATAAATTTAAAAGAATATTATTTAACACAAACTTGGTGTGAAATTTTTTTACCGAATACCACACGTGCTTAAATTATTCCGGGAAATTTTTCTCGGCCACGAATATTTTAAGATATTTTTCAAAATATTCGTGGACTTGAAAATATTTCGGAAATAAATTTAGCACTAGTGGTATTACAAGTGATATATTTTTTTTTAAACTAAAACAATTTTAATATTTATTCATGTATCTTTTACAAAAGTTAAAGTACTGACATACCGTGAGTGTTATAAGCGATTTAAGAGGAAGCATGTTAACATCGGAGATAAATATTAAATATTTGGAGGTGAAGGGAAGACCTCCTTGGATAGCGGGTTCCTTATTCAAAAAGTCTAGGGATAAAAGGACAAACAAAGTGGGAAGTTGGGCGCCTGCATAGTTATACCGTATAGGGATGCATACGTGTGGCACAACGAATTTCTTTTAAGAGCTTTAAGTGCTAGACATATATTGGACAATTTCATCGAGCAGAAGCCGTGGGAGTACCAAACGATCAAGAAAATAAAGCCGCTTTGTAAGCAAAGGGTTATTATAAAGGCAAACAGCTCTTCTTTGAACAAAATCAATAATACTGATGCTTAAGGGAGTTGCCATGCTTCAGATATAATACCAATATTTCAAAAACGGTGAGATTTTAGTGCCTGGACCAATAATGAAATGGACTTTATGATTAGAACCCTTTTAAAACATTTTCAGGGAGGTTCCTCTTGATGAGTATATAACGAATATTCATACCGCCATATATGGAAGCGGCGGTTTAACCCAGCCTGTCAATGTAAAATGTTTGGGGTACCGGACTAGACGGGTTTCGTTGCTTTCACCCTTACCATTTTTGGCACAATGTTTAAAAAGTGCATTTAAAACATTGTGGTACACTGTCCGGCAAAAAAGTGACACGTTTGCCCAGTCCGACATCCGAAACATGTCATGGGTGATTTGTCATTTATGAAAAAAGTTCCGGTAAATATATGTCCGGAGTTGCTTTGTTTCTGAGATCCAGGACGTTAATTATTATTTTTTAAAAGTCGGTATTTTATAAATATTTTAAATACGAAGCCAGACAAAAAAAATAGTTATGACACTATAAAGTTGTATTTTTAGTTGCTATATAGAAAAAAACATAAAAACCACTTAAAAGTCAGTGGCGTACATTTTTTTCTCAATAATATTGGCTGTCCCCACTGAGACGCTACTGGAGGACCCAATAAAGTCAGTCTAGTTGGAGCTTTACAAACGCTTTAATACAATAAACAAACATACTAAATTTTAACGAAATCGGTTAAAGGGTATACATACAGGGTGATTCAAAAATCGATCACGAAACTTAAGTGGGTGATTCTACTTAACAAAATAAGGGTAGAGCTTCATATAAATTTATTTCAAAATGTCATTCGTTTTCCAGATACAAGCCGTCAAGGTACAATTTTTATTTTGGTTTTTCGCCATATTGCATTTATTTTTTAACCAATCCAATTGATATTTGGCACACAAATCGAGCTTTGCAGATTCTAAAATTTTAAGACAAAAGTACTTTTTTAATACCGCTAGAAGGCACTTTACCTAAAACTTAAAATTTATTTACATCATAGCTTTTTATTGTGACAGATATCGCAAACCTGGGGACGCCATTTTATAGACAATCAAAAACATAAAAAATAAGGTGTTCTTTATTAAAGTCGATAATCCTCACCGTTTAGGCACCAATAGACATCAAAATTTTCAGCAATTTCAATCAAATTACCTACATACATACAGGTTGTCCAGTAACTCAACCCGGTATATAAATTGGAAAGCAGATGTTTTATAAGCCACCCTGTATATCCACCATACAATTATATCTGTGGAAATGTATTTTCTTAACAAGCAGGACTTTATGAAGAGGCACTTTTTTCTAGTAAAGTAAATAACTTAAAAATTTATCATTTGGTAAGAACTTCCGAAAACACGCTGTATACAGTGAAAAACAAAATTAATTAGAATTTTATAATTTTACTGTTTACCATCCGAGTTACCCATGAAACCAAACATTTTATTTCCGTTCATCCATTTTGTCCCCGATCGTCCCTTATCTTTTGCAAAACAGTTGGAATCCCCGCTGCATTTTTATTTATCGCAAAAAATACTGCCCAATAAATTTCGGCCTCGAAAATTCGAAGCCATTATCGCGGCATGTTTAAAAACCGATTCGCAATTTAATGAGCGTCCAATGACAGATTTGAGGTAAAGCACTCATAAACTATGGTTTTGACCATTTATTTTTTCTAATAAGGCTTTCCGTGCAGGTTTATTTTACATTTAAATATGCTTTTGGATTTTATAAATCAATATGGTTGCTTTAAAACTATTTTTTCATTTACAGGCATCGCCAACACTCTTTAATGGCAAGGCATTGACAAAGTATATCAAAAAGACGCGCGAAAGTGGACAATTGGCCGTTATTAGGGGCACGTGCTGGGGTAGATAATGTGTGCATGCCGTTCGTCAATAATAATTTATGCCAAAGTAATGCAGTTTTAGGATGATGGCATCCATCATTAATAAGTTATTGGCAAAAATGCGTTTAGGGATAATGGCATTTGTCATTAAATAAGTATTGCAAGTTTTTATAAGTTGAATGTGGTCCCAAAAGTTAAATAACATATTTAGAACTTTGTAATCGAAAAATGAGAAAAGAAAGGCAGGAAAACTTTATCAATAAAAAAATTACATAGCATAATTCTTATACCGTAACAATAAAACCAAAAAAAAAATATTAAAAGTAAGTAATGTAAATTTTAAAAAAAGAAAGTAAATCAAAAGAAAACACCTTAAAATACTAAGTATTTAAGGGACACTAAGCAACTCAATTTTCAGATCCGAAAGCATAGTGGAGAAATATTTCTGAAATCGAAGTCAAATGTCGAAAAACTATTAAATATATATAATTTTTTTTTATTAACACGTCTTTTAAAAACTTTTAATAAGGCAACTCCCTGATTTCATATAATTTTTTTAGGTAACTCACAAATTTAAAAGGTTTTAAACAAAATGTTTACAGCTCCTAACAGTCTACTTGAATAACCCGCCTTCTTGACTGGCCATCACCAATTAATTACACAACACACACTAATTAGGTAATGAATACACTTAATTATGTCTACTAAAAACTCTTTTCTTTAAAAAGAAACCGAAAAAGCTAGAAAACCACGTAGAAAACAATTGCAAAAGCGGCCAAACAAAAGCAAGGTTGCCCTCATCTGTCAAATTGTCAAATCTTGTATTTCGGCTAAGCGGGAAATTTGAATTTATCACCTTCGGTCGAAATCGTCGAAATTAACCTAGCTAATTTTACCATCATTTTATTTTTTATTCTCTCAAAAATACATAATAAACATTTTGTTTGACTTAATTTTTATTTGCATGATTTGTATCAATAAAATGTTAGGAAAAGGTCCATTTCCCTTTAAATTATGTAAAAAAACATAAAATAATGTTGTTTAGCCCGCCATTATAAATAAAAACAGATCAAAAATTGCTCGGAATGTTAAAGCTAACAATGTTAATAGTATGGTTCGAAAAGTATAAATATGTGTTAAAGGTTTGCCTTCAAAAAATCCAATATTTATTTGCCCGCAACAAAAAGGCATACTTTATTTAATCGGTAGGCCGCCATTTGGCTATGCTTACGGCAATTCGCCTGCATGTAAAATTCTATTGGCAATTGAGTGTTTATTTAGGGTTAACTTTTTAATGCGTATTAGATGTTGGCATAATATTGCCACCAATTGCCAATGCTTTGACCATCAATGCTCGGGAGTTTATATGAGACCCAAATAACCGTTTGTTTCTGAATGAAGTTCAACTACTCGACAACAGATGGCGCCACTACACATATTTTACATTTTTGCCACCCACAACCACCCACTTCCACCCACCCCGACCAAAACTCCCTTACTCACAATGGGGAGACCAAGGGGTATTTGTAACCCCGACGGGAAGTTGATCGGAGTTGTGGATGATAGCGAAAATCGTGGACACACGAACGTACATTAGCATTTTATATAATATATTAGACTAGTTATGATTCCCGGCTTCTGCTCGGGAGTTTATATGAGACCCAAATAACCGTTGTTCTGAATGAAGTTCAACTACTGACAACAGATGGCGCCACTACACATATTTTACATTTTTGCCACCCACAACCACCCACTTCCACCCACCCCTGACCAAACTCCCTTCACTCACAATGGGAGACCAAGGGGTATTTGTAACCCCGACGGGAAGTCGATCGGAGTTGCGGATGATAGCGAAAAATCGTAGACACACGAACGTACATTAGCATTTTATATAA
>JACEGR010012513.1:0-11332 GCA_014170235.1 Listronotus bonariensis | reverse complement strand
TTAGATCGTCGTATTTAAGACTAAGGAACTAGTGGTAGCTTCCGCACCTTTTAGAGACACCATGTATATTAAAATTTTGATATTTCCTAAAAAAAAATATGGCTAATATATCACACCCAACCAATTTAAATTAACATTTGAACTAAAAATTTGTAAAAACAGAATTTACCAGAAAAGCACAAAAGATGGGTATGAGCAACCTTTACACCATTTAAAAGAGTCTTTTATTTGTCATCATGTGGTGTAAAAAGAATACATGGTGTTTCATTTAAAATAAGAGAGATATCGCTTTTTGATTTTTTGAAAAATTGAAATTATCACCCTGTAGAATATTTGGTCTCTTTATGATCTACGTATGATAAGGAAGACCTTTCCTAATCTTAAAAACAAGTTTAAAGGTGTACAGAGTATATAGTGTCAAAATATAATTAGTTTAATTTCATCTCCGTATTTAAAAAAATAAATAAATAAAACAAAAATTAATTAAAGTAGACACTTGGTACTATTAACAAACTCAATTTTTTTTTAATGTAGAATCTAAAACCGTCATAAAATATAAGGTGTTACATTTAAAAAAATGTAACTTTGATACGTCAAACTTTTTTAAGACACCCTGTAAAGACTAAAATAATTTTACACTGTGGTCTTATCCTACCTCTATAGGTTCTTTTTTTATTTTTTTAAAAACCCTATGGTTATTCAGCTACAGACCGTGTCGAATATGGTGGGCCACACTGTATTATATCACTAATAAAATGATCTTTTAACGAGCTTTAAAAAAAACTGCATGTGAAGGGTTTATTGTAGAAAAACGCTAAGCCACACAGCCACAGAAATCTGTTTTATTCTCTAATTTATTTAATTACTAATGTGATAAGCGATAATAAAAAAGTTTTAAGTATTATTCTTGGAGTTTGTTAACCCATTAAAAGGTATTTAAGTTTATTTTTCATAGAAGTTGATTAAACACATATTTTTTTAACTTAAAAATTTAATGACTTTGTATTTTGTGATTATGGCTTATTGTATTTTTACAATAAGCTCTTCATTTGATTTATCTATCATTATTAATTTAGGAAATATGGTCATCCAAATCTAAAGAATAAGTAAAAAAATTTATGTAGGTAGGTAATATTATTGCAATAATTCAGCAATAATTTTATTAATGCTCATATTTTAAAACCGTTAAAAATATGGTATTTTTGTAAGGGTCTTTGTAAATTATCTTTTAAAAAGTGATTTAATAAACAGGCTGTTCCATTTTTAAAAAATATACTTTTGTCGTACCCTGTATATTTTGGGAAAAAAAGAATTTGAAAGATACAGATTATACAGAATTATTCTAACCAAGTGGTGTTTTTATTTCTTGTATACGTTGAAAAATAAAGAAGTTAGTGGGATGTAAGTTAATTAAATAAAAATATCCTTTAGATTTGCGTGGCCATATTTTAAAAACTAATCGAGATAGGCATTTAATATGTGGTATTTTGCTAAAGGTTTTTAAAACAAGTTTTTAGTGATAAAATGATATATAGGGTGTTCCATTTTAAAGAACATTCTTTTGTCGTACCCTGTATATTTTAGGAGATAAAAAAGATTTATAATACGAAGTCGGTAACTACAGAATAAATTCAACAAACCTATATTTTCAATTATTTTGTACGATAAAAATTAAAAAGTTAAGAGGGTGCACATTTATAACTTGGCACCCGGTACAGGGTGTCCAGGAATATGTGGGCAATTTCTTGGATTCATGTACAACACGTAAAAATAATGTGACAAGTTTCGATAATTTTTTTTCTAGACCCTCTTTGCAGAGTGTGTGCCCTTAAAGCCTTTTAGAAATCGTTTTTCTTGAGTAGCTTTTATAGTATTTAGTATAATAAAATATTTTTTAATGGGATAAATACAAGAAAGTTCTCTTTTAAATGGTATCCCTGTAAAACATTTGCGTTTATCAGTTCACCAGGGGCGGACTTACATTTACACAATAGTGTAAATTATTTTTACACCCTGTATAATAATGAAATGAAAGAAGTATTTTTGGGTGGCCCAAATTCTTAGCTAAAGATAGGTACTTAGTAGGTACTAGTTTTTGTTTATTAGGAATAAGGAAACTAATACTATTAGTTTATTCTGTTGCAAATGGTACTAAAAACCTTTCATATAATAAATATTTTTTAATTTTCAGGATATTAAAAAATAAAGTTGCAGCAATGTGAAGATGTCCTATGTTTCTTGATATTTGAAGCTAGAAAAAGCATAAAATAAGGGGAGCCTATGTCTAGCCGACAAACAAAATTATTAGATACAACCCCATTTAATCAAAATGTTGTTTTTCTCAAAAACGCTTTATTTTATCGATATCGGAGAAGAGCATCCCTTTTTAAGCCAAAGGTTTAAGCTTTTTAAAAATAACCCTTATTTTTATTTTGTTATTATACAGAATGTAAAAATAATTAGTGCTATTGTGTAAGGATTAGTTCGCCCCCGGCAAACTAATAAAGGAAAAAATTTTTACAAGGATACCATTTTAAGGAGTCCTAACTGGTATTTACTATATTAAAAAATTATTTCATTATACCGAGTGATATAAAAGTTATCCAAGAATACCCGATTTCCAGTGGCGTTCTTTAAGAGCACATTCCTTTTTAAAGAGAAACTTTAGACAAATATTTTATATGAACTTAGTACCCTATTTATATGTGTTTAATATAAATCCAAGAGATTGCCCATTGCCCGATTGCATACAGACACACATCTATGTTGTCGTAAGTAAAAACTTTAAATTTTTTTGTGGTAATTTATTTGACGTTGACGCAATTTTTCTTGGTGTTTTGTTTGTACTTCCAATTGTATAAATGAATGTAATTTAAAATAAAGACAAAAAATGAAAAAAAATATTTATTATTTTTTAATATACGACATTTCACACATTCAGGAGCTAAAGTCCGTCCCTCGTTTTAAAATCTGTATCGTTTGGTATATTTTGATAAAATTTGGAACAATAATATATGAGGAGAGTCTACAACTAGAAAACCTGTATGTTAACTTTATTTAAAAATTATTTAATTTCTAGAAAATAAAAGATTAGGAATTGGAGATTATAATTTTTTTTGCTTCTAAGTAATTTTAAAAAATTATGAAGGTAAAATATATTTCGTATGCCAGACAAGTTTTACTCTTTTAATATAAAGTTATGTCTGTTTTCATATACCATTCTATAAAGTTTCCAACACGCTAAAAGTTTTCGCTGATTAGTTTTTCGGGCTATAATCTGTATTTTTAAATGTTAATGAATGTTATTTACTTGGGTACACGCCAAATTAGATCATTTTTGCTATAACAAAATAAAAAAAAAACTCAATAAGAAAATTAAAACGGGTAACTAAAAACTTAAAATCGACGTTTCGGTAGCAAGTCTGCCATCCTTGTCATGATAAAATTAAATAAAAAGAAATCATTTAAAAGTTATCTAGTATTTATTTCTAAAATTTGAAAATGTAAGCTTAAGCGTTTGACATTAAATGTTAAATTTGACATATAATGTCAAACGTTTTTAAGAATTTCCTAAAAATTAAGCCCAAGTTTAAAAATTTTTGATATAAATAATAGTTACCTTTAAATTTTTTTATTTTTATATAATTTTATCGTGACAACGGTTGCGGACTTACTACCAAAACGTCGATTTTTGGTTTTTTAGTTACTTATATTAAGTTTTTGTGGGTTTATGGGGAGTTTTTCTTTATTTTGTTTTAGCAAAAACTATCTGATTTCGCGTGTACCAAAATAAATAACATAATAATAATAATAATAATAAAAGTCTTTATTATACATCTATTAAATAAATCCGCCCAACCAATACAGAACAAACATTTAATTCTTAAATGTTAATATTTTATTACACAGGTTTTATGCAGCGTGTCTACTTAATTTTGTATTATATGGGAAACTTTTTTATTATTGATTTTATAAGAAAAAAGTTAATATTTGGCATAGTCTAAAACCCAAAATGCAATTACCAGATCTTAATTTTTTTCAGTGATATACAAGGTATGTCAAAAAATATTAATTTTGTTCAAGAGGAACGTACCATTATTTTTGACGATATTATTATAAATAAAAAACGTTTATACTCAATAATACCTTTCAAATATGCAAGCCCGTTTATTTACAATAAAAAATCTTTTATGCGTTATCATTGAAAATTTAAATTTATTCGTTATTGCATACCTACGAATTTTTAAAATTTAATATCTAAAGGAACTTAAGAACTGCCAAAACAGCGAAAAGTCACAGAAAAGCTCGTAGTAACAAATATAAAATAAAGATTTGTTTTTTCGTAAATGAACAAGTTTGTCTATTTAATAGTTATTTATTAGATAAGTGAGTTATATTACATATAAGTCACGCAAGAAAACTTTTCTTAAGTGACTTATATGTAATAACTCACGTGTTTAATACAAAATTTTATCCAACACTTTCGTATAAATCGTTTTTAATATCGAAAATAATTTGAAAACGTCATCCATTATTTGTTACTTGTCATTGTTAACACCAGCAACAAAATTTTGTATTTTTTGGAAAGCAAGCTTGTTTGGTTGTAATGCATTTTGTTGGTAACTACGGGTTTGTTAAAGTCTATAATTCACTAGTGAGCTAAAGGGTACTTTAGCTCACTAGTGACTTATAGTACACTTTATATCCTCAAAATCTGATCAATTATGTAGATATTATATGTACGTATTGGATAATAGTTATTTATTAGATAAGTGAGTTATATTACATATAAGTCACGCAAGAAAAGTTTAACTCTCGAGCCCGAAGGGCGAGAGAGGTAATTTTCTTAAGTGACTTATATGTAATAACTCACGTGTCTAATACAAAATTTTATCCAACACTTTCGTATAAATCGTTTTTAATATCGAAAATAATTTGAAAACGTCATCCATTATTTGTTACTTGTCATTGTCAACACCAGCAACAAAATTTTGTATTGTCTATAATTCACTAGTGAGCTAAAGGGTACTTTAGCTCACTAGTGACTTATAGTACACTTTATATCCTCAAAATCTGATCAATTATGTAGATATTATATGTAAGTGTTGGATAAAAGTTATTTTGAATCCTTAACATCTCTCAAAATATATTGTATACCACTCAAAAAAATATATCTGTTAATTGTATTTTAGGTTTCAGACCATGCAAAACTTTTTAAAGAATAACTTTTTTTTAAATTATTATCTAATAAAAAAGTTTCCAATATGGTAGACACGCTGTAAAAGTAACCTATTTAAAATCAATGTAACTTAATTACAAATCCTTAAATTTCCAAAAATCCAATCAAGTTTCGATTTGGTAGGTATTTTCGGGTTATGTTTATGTTTTATAACGACTAAATATTATTAATTTTGTCGGAAGTAAAAACTCAGTATTTTTTTGTCCGGACAGATTAATCTTTTTAAGATTACATAATAAACAGTAAAAACCCAAAGTCTATTCACTTACAATCTAAACCTTTTAGTATATTTAAAAATATAATATATGTATAAGGAGGGTCTTGAAAAACTCTATATAATACATCTTTTTAAAGATATGATCATTTTTAGAAAATCAAATATTAGAAATGGGATTTGATTGGCAATTATAAAATATATTATTGTATGACACAGAAGTTTTACTGTCTTTAATATAAATTAAATGTAATTTATACTTCTATAATTTATTTACCATTCAAAACAACTAAAGAGTTTTAAACTAATTACGAAACTTCGAGATTGGAAAGTTGACAGCACTCTGAAAGCTTTGCTTAATTAGTTTGGCTGTCCGTAATTGTATAAAATACTTCAAGGTCCGATTTTATGTAAGAAACATATTTATTATCCAGGTAACAACAACAACAAGATCTTGCTCGTTGGCATACATCACCTGGTCAACGACGTGCGAAGGAGACACAAGGCGATCCTTCCAAGAAACTGAAAACTGAAGTTCTCCAGCTAAGGCGCTCAGTTAAGACAAGTAGTAAGACTTTTGACAGGACACTGTCACCTAAGAAAATACTTGCAAAGAATGAGCATTTACAATGAACCTAAAACATGCAGGGTTTGGGGGAAGAGGCAAGAGAAAACAGCCTCACACATAATATACAACTGCATTGCACTGACACGCAATAGTCACAACCTATTTGGGAACATACATAGCGGGAACCCTCTCATGCATAAACATCTGGGCAGAAATTTACTAAACCTGATAAAAAGCAGTAAACTTCTGTAACAAGAAAATAGTGCACAATAAGCCAATAAGCTGCAGTGCAAACATGGTCGAATAACCAACCCCGCCTTAAACCAACCAACCAACTAATCATGGTAACAAAATATTAAGTTCTTTACAAATTGTATTTTTTATAAAGATATTAAGACAATTGGGAAAAAAGTAATTAAATCGGAAAACCTTTTTTTTTTGTTGAAATTGGAAAAAAATATTTATTTACAAAAAATAACTTTGTTAATCAATTTGTCCACTGTGAATAAGAAGACGGTTTCTCGAGTGAACCTATTATTATAGTCTAGGAGGTAACAACGACGAAAATGCAAGAATTTAAGGAAAACAACATATCAAAAAATTAGCTGGCCTAAAATTCTTTTCACAAACGTTTCTACCTCCTATACTATTAAACGCCCCCCCGCGTATTTAAGTTTTTTTTTGTTTCTAACAACAAGAGTAAAAATTGATATTGGTAGATATTTTTACATAAAATCCATTGTTGTAGTGTATATGTCAAAAATATAAAATAAAAATATATATATATATATATATATATATATATATATAACTGAACTAATTATTTAAAATATAATATTTTGCATTTAAAATTTTTAAATAGGTAATACTTTTATTTGCACCATAAGTTTTACAATTAACCACATAAAATATGGTATACATTTTTTTTAATAATAGAGAAGCTAAATATACAGTGTTATTTTAAAGTTGATAACACAGGATAGAATGCAAGAAAAAGGAACATTTTTCAAATAAAATTATTTTGAAAATGCTTTATGAAATACAGGTGTAAAAACTTTAAAGAAAATAAAATACCCATTTTACCATAACTTTCCTTTCACTTAAGATATGTCCATAAAGTTTAAGTTACTTTTTAAATTATTACATTTTTTCCTGTAAAGGTTTTTAAAAAAATACCAGGTTCGTTTGAACAAGATTTGTATTCAGTTTTGTTTCAATAAAAAATAGTACGCCACTGGTTTTTCCCATTTTTCAAATATTCATTTACTTTGAAGTTATTTTGACCTTCTTATATTTTTATTACAAATAACAGTTTTCGTTTAAAAAATTAAAAGTCATTTTGATGCACGGCTAAATCCCTAAAATCTAATATGTAAAATTCGTTTTTATTTAATTTGTATTAAATAGGTCAAAACTTATATTACTACAATTTATACTCAATAAAAAGTAGTAGTTACAATTTTTAATATATATATATATATATATATATATATATATATATATATATATATATATATATCGATATATAACATATGATTTTTCTTATGGAATACCCTGTATACCTAATAGTTATTTTATATTCTTGGACTCCAAATTAATGTTTTTATTTAAAAATTGAATTTTGCATAGTAGGTCAAGATATAGACTTTATATCTAAAGGATAAAGTTAGCCCTAAGTTCATAATTTATTAAAATTTTACAGCAAAATCTCAGTTTTAACTGCCCAGCATCCCTATTCACCCCTCGGTTCCTCGAGTTCTTTCACTAAAAACAAAATATTTTAAATTAGCTTTATTAAGTTTATATTTTAAACCGTGTCCAAAATTAGTATGTATCCATGTTAAAAAAAAACATGATTCTATACAAAATAGTGAGAACCGTATATCAAACTGTAACCAAAATTACTATTGAAATTTAAAAATACAGTGGTGCTGATCCAAGATATTGCGGAACCGAGGGGTGAGTAGGGTTGCTGGACGGGGCAAAATATAACTAACAAAAGTAAAACTTGGATTTTGCTGTAAAATGTAGACAAATTATAAATTTAGGGCTAACTTTAATGTTTGGATATAAAGTCTATATCATGGTCCACTATGCAAAATTCAAATTTAAAATTATAAACATTAACTTAGGGTCTAAAAATTTAAAATAACTATTAGGTATTGTATATTTTTAAAAACCCTTATCCTCCATAATTTAATGAATTAGAAAAATATATGGTGTTTCATAAAAGAAAACCTATGTTTGGTTCATATCTCGAAAAAGATTGTATTTTGTAAATATAACCACACCACTGGATTTAACGTAAAAATATCTACCAACATCAGTTTTTACTTTTGTTGTAATTTACAAGAAACCTGGAAAATGGAAAAAATGAATTTCGTCCCGTATACCAAAAACTAAGAGAGCCATGAAAAGTATTTTATTGTCACCTTTCGTTTCAACAAAAAGTAGCAACAGTTCCCAAAAACCGCAAGTCTCCAGCTCTAATAATAACCAAGACAACCTACAATTGCAACAAAATCTGGACACCCAGTACACTTAAATATTAATCGCCAGTCAAAGATACTCATATTTATAAACCTGTTAATTACACTGCACAAAACAAAGTTTTGAAAAATAGTTCACATACATGGGAAATGTTTGAAAAACAAATTGTTTTTCTGTAGGATTTGGTAAAAGTGAATTTTTGCTTTAATATAAATACTTAGCTCTTGTACCGAATTTCAAAATTACATACAAGATATTTTTCTGTTTTTAATTTGTTTATAACTTTAATACACATAAAAATTAGGACCTACCTTTAGTTGGAACACAATTTTTTCGTTCATAAATACTGTTTACGCACAAATTTCACCTATTTTTTTTAAATCATTATACCTAAAATAATACCCAGAACTTTCTTTCCTACTTATTTATAAAAGAGTTTTATTCAGTACCAAACTTTAAATTTAAAAACAATCACTAAAAGTTTCCTTATGGAAACCTTTCTCTGAACTGCCTTGCCGTTATCAGTTTCTGGAGTTCGAAGCAAACTGACATTTCCGATTACTCCAAACCACCAAGTTTAAAGATAATATTATTGGACGAAACAAAATAATTACATTCGTTTTATTTTAAAATTCAAATGAGATATTGCTCTTGTATTATAAAGTATCCAAAATTCAGAACAATTTTTGTGTTGGTAAATTTTGGTAAATTGACTTTTTCAAATACAAGACAAGTTGCTTTTTAAATGGAATGTTGAATGATAATTGAAGGTTTATCTTTACTTTATCAAACCTATTTGGCTAACTCTATAAAGGATGTTTTTTAGCTAGTAGTAAGTACGAAACTTAACCTCTTAAGTCTTTCTTATGTCTTTTTATGAAAAAGTTCTTACGAACATATGTCCGGACTTGCTTCCATTCTGAAATACAGGTCGTTAAAGTTTTTAAAAAAAATCGGTGTCTTTTAAATATTTTAGGAACCCTTTAAACGATTTAAATAAAATTTGGGACACTTGTTTAATGTAAGGATTTGCCTAGATTAGGAATATTGGGTCCAGTGGCCTCTCAGTGGATACCACAGCCAAAGGTATTTTTACAAAAAGTACTCAACTGATCTTTTATAAGGTTTGAATATTTTTTGCTGATTAAGCAATTAACAGTTCAACTTTTTGTCTTTTGTATGTTTTTCGTTATCTACCTTTGTTTTCGAAAAAAATGTTAAAGCGACTTTAATTTTCTTCAAAAAATACCCATAGACGACAGGATATAAAAAGCAAAAGTACAAAGAAATAAGCAGTCGTGTATTTTATTAAAAATTGTCATTTTCTCTATATCCTAAGGTCAAAATTTAAACAAAGCGAGATAGGAAAAAATACAAAATGGCGTACTTTTTTTCTAATAATATTGGCTTAATTGCCCACTGAGACGCCACCAGGCCATATTGTATTAATCTAGATAGAGCTTTACAAGTGCATTATTATATTAAATAAGTGCATCGAATTTTATCCAAATCGGTTAAAGTGTTTTTAAGATATTTAAAAGATACCAACTTTTTTAAAAACTTTAACGCCCTGTATCTCATAAATAAAGGGAGTCCGGACATATGTTTATGATGCCTTAGTTAAGTTTCATACTATAGTTGATAAATACCCTGTATATCAGTATTTTGCGCATTTAATGATGTATTTAAAGGTTTTAGGTATAAGCATTAGTTTTTTTTGTAAATTAGGAAAGGGAACTTGACATTGGTTCTATATTGGTAATAACATTGGAAAAAAGTCCCAAAGAAGACTTAAACAAAGCACTTGTTCAAAGCGCAGCTTAAAATTTTATTTTATGAGGTTCTCCGTAGTTTTTTAAGTTTCTTGGTCTAAATAACATGAAAACTCAGGTTTTTACCACTTTTTTCCCCTTTCAGCTGTAAAAAAGTTATTCTAACAAAAATAGATAAGTAAATCCCATTAAGCAATAACTTTTGTTGAAAAAATATTATTAAGTTAAATTTTTATCTTTAGTATTTAATTTTTTACAAAGCCTTAAATTGGAAATTTTTGGTTTTTGCATTTTTTTTGCAAAACTGTGTTGTTTTGTGTTAAAAAAATTAAATAACCAATTGCTTAGTACGCCTAAAATCCAATAATCAAGTTTTTACTGACTTTTTCATATTATCAATTACAAAAAGTTAAAGGCTCTTAAATAATTCTTTTTTTTATGTTTTTGCTTTTAACAATACTGTAAATGTTATTGTTATAATTTTTCAGAGCTTAAACGGCAAAAAGTGAGAAAAAACTGTTTTTTTTACGAAAATTTCAAGTTGCGCTTTTAACAGGAGCTATGTTTGGGCATCGTTTTAAATATTTTTGGTTAAGAGCAAAAACATTTTTTGACTTTTTTAGCACACCCAATCCAGCATACTATACAAAATCTCGGAATCAGTCACTCTTTAACCTTCGACGATAAATATTATTATCTTTTAAAACCAAATATTCATTCGTAAGGAAAATTTTACGCTCTACAAAAACTTCAAACATTTTTCGATAAATTAATTTCTTTCAAAGTTATTCAATTTTGAAATTAAGATAAAAATTTTCAAGATTGATAACCTTAAAAGGAATGAATTTATTAAAAAATATAAAGACTTTTTTTATGGAGCATACAAATTTCCTTAGGAATAATTATTTGTTTAATAAAAATATTGGTATTTATGGTAGTGTAAAAATCCAGAATTTAGGTGACGAAATTGAAAAAAAATTAATGTTTAAGACGCGATCCCAAGAAAACGACTCGTTCTACGGTAATTTACTAAGAAAGCTTTTAGTTAG
>JACEGR010012512.1:0-11332 GCA_014170235.1 Listronotus bonariensis | reverse complement strand
CACATTTTATCAACTTAGTTTTATTATATACTAGCTATGATTCCCGGCTTCGCTCGGGAGTTGATATGAGACCCAAATAACCGTTGTTCTGAATGAAGTTCAAATACTTGACAACAGATGGCGCCAGTACACTTAATTTCCAAGTTGAAGGGTTGGAAGAATCCTTATATCTTTAAAAATACGCCCTTTAAAGTAAAACGGGAACTTTCTTGTTCGAGGGGGATAAAGGGCTATCACACTTTATTAGTCCCTTTATCGTATCGGGACTCCTTTTCAAGTTTTATCGGCACGCACATTTTATCAACTTAGTTTTATTATATATAATGATAATGATAATGATATAAATATTGCCAAAAAAATTGTAGGATTTAGTCTTGTACAGGGATAAGCCAAATATTGCATTTTGACCTCTTGTATAATAATTTGACGTCATAATCTTTTTTAACAGTGTGGTTTATTTTAAAACTCCATCTTTCTTTAACATATTTTTTTTTATTTATATCAGTATCCTCATTATTAAGAAAATTAAAAAAAAACAATTCAAATAATACGAAGAACTAAAATCTTTAATATTTTCCTCTTGCATCGTAACGTCTCGAATACTGTCTATGTTGTTTGCATTTTTTTTATCAAACTATCATTGTTTTGTAATTTGGTATTTAAAATTCTTTATTATGTGTGTAGAAGATTCTACTGTTTGTAAGTAACTTAGTTTTGATTATTTTGTATGATAAAAAATAAAGAAGTTAGCAAAGCTGTAAATTTGTAACTTGATACACCGTACACAAATTTCATTTTTATTTTAGAATATAGATATTGGTACAAATAAAAAAAAATAACCTTTAAATTTGAATACACTGGTGAAAAATTTTGACGTTTGATTATTCCACAGGGTGTTTAACACATCTACATAATAATCTTGATTAAAGGAGTTAGACATGGGTTAAAAACAAATAAAATTATACAGAAAAAAGAGAAGTTATTTAGGAATGAATTAAAAAAAATGTAAATCTGCATTTTTTGTCCAGAAGTGTAAATAAAAAAATCGATTTAACTCTTTTTGCTATTGTAAAAACAATAGAAGGTAAAACTGACTAACAAGTTATGTTTTTCGGTATGGTAAAAAAGTTTTATCAAAAACTTGCTAGTGATATTTTAAAAATTGTGAACTATGTTTAACATATGGTATATCATATAAGTTTTAGTTATCAAAAATATATCAAACATAAATTCTATTTCTTAATATAGTTCAATATTCATACTTGTTTGTTTCCATTTAAAAAAGGCGAAAACACTTTATATGAATAAACTGCGTGTTTCTCTTAGCCGTTTCCTCCTATAGCTTTTTCATATCTTGGGATATAAAAATCAAAGTTTATATATTGATGTTTGACATGATTGGTTAATTTAATTAGTTAGTTTTTTATCTTTTTCGGGTTTACCAAAAAGACTGCTACTTTCAAATTTTAAGTGGCACTACCGGTAAATTTTATTATATTTTAAAAGAACACAACAATCTTATTGCAATGACACCCCTTTATTTCCTGTACAAGTAGGATGTTAACTAATAAACGCAACCCCTACCGTCAGCCAGAGAGCCCAGGGTCTATCCAGAAGAGGAAGGAGAACAACTAATGACCTAAAATTGTGTTCCGAAAGCGGTGCTACCTCCTATACTTTAAGGTTACACATTTTAAACTAAAAAGTATTAAACTTATATCGTTCATCCGAAAGAAAAGCGACACAAATTAAAAAATGCATAATTTTACTTATGTTGTTAAGTTGGCTCGTATACATCTTAGCCGATTAAGTTTCGCATAGATGCTTACTATTATTTTTGTCAGATGGCGGTAGTGTCATTATTCATTTGGCGGTAAAATACATGTCTTTATTCTAAAGCAATGATACTTTTTAGTTTTAAAGTTTAAAAGACGCTTACAAATATAAGATAGAAATAACAAACCTTAAAATAAAATGATAAAAGCATTATAATGAAAAATGCGAATACTACAAAATTAGTCCAACAATAGGGTGTAAACTTAACAGGATGTTAACCTATTGGGTTTCTAATAAGAAATAATAGTAATTTATGTAAAAAGTGCATAAAGTGATACTTTTTTACAAATGAAAAGTTTGACAGCCCGAGCCGTTAGGTGAGTGCGGCAATCCCATGAGCAAAAAAAGATACTTTATGGATGTGTTACATACTATATTTATTTCACGACCGTATAAAAATTTCCCAAAATACCATTTTGTACATGTTTTATTTATCTAAACTTATTAATTTTAATTTTTGCAGCACAGCCATTATATTGCAACAACAACTCGTAGCCTCCTTATTTTTAAGAGACAATTATCCTCTTTATAACCATGCATTTATTATTTAATTTTAGAAAATTGTATATACTAACGTTTTGTTGAAATAATACTAAAACAGTTTAAATTCCTTTTTAATTTCTTAGTCATCCAAATTCATTATTACTAATAATAATTTTAATTTTCAATAATTTCTGTTTAATTTATTTGCAAACTGTCAAATTTTAAAACTAGTGACACATGAACTAAAAGAAATAATGACGAAATTAAAGGAAAGTTGACCCTTTGGTTCAGCTGAAGTTGCCTTTACTGTTACATTGCATAATTCAATATTTAAGTTTAGTAGGCTTTAAATCAAAACACGCACAAATTTAAAGTGTAAAAAAGCTTCGAAGTGTTAAAAAAGTTACATTTTTCAACATTTCATGTAGTGTACTAGATTGGAGGGCTTTAACTTCATGTTTACGATTAAAAAAATAGCATTTTTTTAACGGTCGTGGAAACAAAATATTTATACATCCAGTCAAAAATAGATGAGGCTCGGTCAATAGCTTTAAGCAATATTATCATTGCAAGGTCGAATAACATATGCTAAAATAAAATGAAACCATGTGCCTATTTTTCAAAGAATCTATCTATAAATATAAAACAAGGATACCTGTCAGCTTTTGTTAACTCCCTCTGCTTAAACTTTTCTATTTATTGTGTCTTCATAATATGCACGTTCTCATCTGGTAAAGTGACACGTGTTTAAAGTTTTGGAATATTAAAAGATAGGTATTGTCACCATGATTGAGGGATAATAACAACTATTTTTAAAGGTAAATTGTGTCCCAGCATAGGTGTTACAAGAGGATAAATGGACCAAAAATTTTGGCTTATTTGAACAAAATTTTGGAAAAACTGATCGCATGGTCCAACACTAGTAAATACATAATTTCACTTCAGCTGATATAATACAGGGTGCGTAATAACTAAAAATATGACAAAATTCCCAGGAGCTAACTACTTTTATTTTTAGACATAGTACAAAATTGTATAAGTAAATGTTGTAGAAAATTAAATTTTATATCAATATTTGAAGTTAAAGCATGAGAGTAAAAAAATGGTATTGTCATTTTTTTACATTACGCATTACAACTCAAAAGTAGGCAAAGGAGCAAAATTAAGAAGAAATTTAATTAATTTTAAATTTCTTTTTTAAATTCGCTGCATTACGCCAAGTATTGTAAAAACTGTTAACGTATAGCGTAAAAAATTGACAAAAATATTTTTTTTTCTTTAATTCTTAAAACTTTAAATTTTGACATGCCATCAGTATTCCCAAGAGATTGTTTAAAAATTCCAGAATATTTGGTTCATTTGTAATTTTGTAACAACCATCCTGGAACACACTATAAAAGCAGTCGCTATGACTAAAAAATTTTAAGGTTTAAATCCAAAATAAGAAATACTACTTTTAATAAATTGGTTCTATTTTGTTTATAATATTATAATTTAAACTGCATATTTTAATAAATTACCATGATACCTTGTAATTCTGTTATTTGTACCGGGTGTCAAATTATAAATTTATAGCCATATTTCCAAAACTATTTAATCCTTAAAACACACGTTTTGTAATATCCTGTCTATTTTAAGAGACTTTAGCATTCTAATAAAAAATAGAAATACTACAAAATCAACCCAACAAAATGGTATTTTTTTATACATTAAAAAATTAAATAAATTGGGGGAATTTAAATATATTACGTTTTTAATGAGAAATATAAATTATTCTTCAGATTTGGATTGTCATATTTCCAAGACTTATTTAGATAGATGTTTTTAAAGCTTTTAGAAGATCTTTTAAATAGTGAAATAATCAATTTTTGTGTCTTTTGTCAAAATTCACCTGTCCAGGTGTTGTGCTCTTCCCACACTTATAGAAAGGTTAAAAAAATTTATGGAAAGGATGGTCAAGTAATACTATATGTCAAAGGGTTTTAAATTTTCTTTTATTAGTTTTCAGATTTTGAAAATTGTAACAGTAGCTTCAAAGAAATTTAAATCTAAGTACTGGGTGTCCCTAGTCGCTATAGACCAGGGTGGATAATTTTTAAACAGAAAAATCATAGTAGATAAAACCCAAAAAAGGTAGGTAAAAGATAAAAAATAAAAATAAAAAAATAATTTACGGGCGATCTGAAGTCGAAAAAGGGGGAGGGGGAAGGACAACTACAAGTCTTATGGAAAATAGGTATATGGTTAAGTTTTAGGTAATAAATAGATCCACAACTATTGTATTTACACTTTTTTAACATAACCCGTAAAATATTCAAATAGCCAATAAGTTCTTCGTTTTTTATTTTTCTTCCACAAAAAAACCCGAAATTTCCTTAAATCTTACCTTATTTGTCTCAAATATACTGTAATTTTTGGATTTATAATATTTATTTTTACACATTGTTTTGATTTAATATTGAAAAGGTACCCTTATTTCTAATCAAAAATTCACATGACAAAAAGTCGGTTGGCTTTTTGTTCGTTATAATCTCTACTTTTTAACGATATAAAAATATATAATACCATAGTAAATTTTCTCAAAAAATGAATTATCTTATGACTAGTAATTTTGTCTGATATTGACAAAAACCGTTTTTACCCTTAAAAACTCACCCCTTTCATTGCTCGACTTCAAATCGCCTGTAATTTATTTTTTCTTTTAGTTTTGTTATTTTCTCTACATTTTTTAATGGGTTTAACTCTTCTATATATTTTTGGATTTAAAAATTATCAACCCTGGTCTAATAATAATTTTAAAAAAGTTGGATCCATGTTTTCTTGCATTTTCTGGGAATATTTACCATTATAATGTATATTTTCTTTACACCAATAAAAAGTACAGATTTTAACAAACAAAAACGCCTACCGACTATTTGGAAAAATGCCGACATTTTGACACGTGAATTTTTATTGGAACATGCAAAATAAATATAAAAAACCAAAAACTTTGAATTTTTTTACATAGAGCCACCCTCAGACGGTCAATATTATTAAAGCAATATTATTGATGCAATATACATGACAGAACAAATGGTACCTGTCAATAATATTGATTTAATCAATCGAAAAACTGTCAGTTTTAATTATCCTGTCGAAAAAGATGGATCTACCGCTTCTAATGGCGTCTTTTTGGGTCGTGAGTAAAAAGAAGAAGGCAACAGACCGCATAAACAAAAAGCTAACTAAAATAGTATTTCCGCGTAACTGACATTTTTTGTATAATATAATAATATACCTTGATATTATCGACCATTGGGGGAGGCTTAAAGGTTGTAAAACAAAACGTAAATAAAAGGTTGTAGATCTTTACATTGCCTACAACTTTGCTATTTAATTTTTTTCCATAGGATTTGTAGTGTGGCTAAAAATCTATGAAAACCGTATTTTATACTTCATCTTTGCGACCTTAAATTGCCCGTAATTTTTCCTTTAATTTTTGTTATATTCTCTACCTTTTTTAGTAGGCATCTTTCTACTATATTTTTTTTTCACCTTTTAACTCTTTTAAAGTTCGGCACTGGTTTACTATAGCTTTTTTAAGTGAGAAAAGTTTTGCCAACAATTTAAAATTTAGGCCTTGCAAATAGGTGACAATCTTTGTGTAAAACCATAGAGTAAGGAAATTATAAGAGTTATCATGGAATAGTCGATTTAAGGACAGGTCATGCGAAAACTCTCAATATAATTTTATTCGTTTCTCGTTGAAATACTGCCAGTTAGTCATTTCAGTAAGTTTACGTGTCTCCCCACCGCTGATGTTACACGAGGCGAGGCTTCGACCGACGCTTTAAAGTGTAAACTGGAAAAATGACAAGCCTGCCGCAAAAGCGGTACGAAAATTTTAGCATGCTCTGGTTTCTCTTATTCGTAGGTATGTTACTTTATGGTAAAACATACAGAATTTTGAGTTTCTTATAAAATCCGTCGAATTTGGTCTTGACCTTGTATACGATATAACAATTATCTCTTTTCTCAACTGATTTAAAAAAAAGGGGTGGATTATATGTTTGCCAACTATATTTTTATGTATATTTGGCGATTACTTTGTCAATTGTAGTCAGATTTTAAAAGAACTTTTTTTATTCAAAAAATGCATTTCAGCCGGAGCCCCATTGCAACCAAATTAAATTGAATTAAATCTTATGGTGGAATCCTGGAAAAATCGAAAGAAAACTTCAAGTTTTAAAGGCACTTACATGCACTTTATTTATATAGCATTTAGAGATGCATAAGCTTAAGTACCAAGTTCAAATACTTCTAGAGGCAGCATTGCCGCTCTGCGCAAACTGCTTACCGTCAGAGAAAAAGGAGCTAGTAGTGTTCTTAAATGTATATTAACAGTTTAGATAAATTTAAAAAATGATTTTTTTTTTAATTTAACCAAATTAAAAAAATAAATAAATAAACCCTGAAAAATAGCTTAAAATAAAAAAAATAAAAAAAATAAAAATAAATAAAAAATAAAAAAATAAAGTCCGTTAATAACATATTATGTTATTAACCGATCTCAGATTTTTAAAACTTTTATAATGAAAGTATTTCTAGTTTTTTAGTGAGAATTATTTATTAATTTTTCTAAGTCGGTTTATTTTTTTTAAATAAAAGTATTTTATCACACTCAAAATATAATATAACATATGATAAGTATATATTAATAAGATACTTTTAGAAACGGTATAGTTTAAAAATAGCAAGTCTTTATTATAGAAGGGGAGTTTCTATATTTATCCTGTGTTTCGAATTTAGTAGGTGGACGTATCTATTTTCAATTTAGAGAAATAAATAAATTTGTCACATTTTGTGCCTTGTGTTGAAAATGTAAGGAACTAAATTTATAATAAACGTTTAAGACAAAGGGTGTTCAAACAATTTGGTATTGTCAATAAATGCCATTCAAATTCTTTAAACGAGAATAAGAAAATAATATACAGTTCCCTGAATAAAATATGTAGGATTTCTGCGATAATAGAAAAAAATTAAGTTGCTACATTTGTAATTTGGTTTAGTGTATATGTTATAGGCTAAACGGTTAGAGATAGAGAAAAAAACTAAGACACTTGTCCCCCTTTTTTAGTGTTTAATATAATGGCGCAATCAGATCCACGCTTACGTGATGGTTTAGCAGATACAAGGTGATTCTCATAATTCGCCGACTTTTATTTTGTCTTATTACTTGGATATTTATGGAGATAGAAACAAATTTTAAATACGATAGTTTTTTTCAATTTAGAATCCAGTGGCGCACCCAAAATATATTTAAATGTTTTAATTTTTAAGATATATCCCAAAGTTGCATTTTTTTGGACATCCTGTATCTGAGTATTTTAAAAAGTTGAATATTTTCTTGTGATTACAACAATGCATAACACTTAATATTTTGTACTGTTCTAAATAGCAAAATTAACAAAAAATAAAATTAAAAAAAAAAGTTTGTTATGGATTGAATCAATAATTATTTTTTAATGGGTATGTATATAAAAACCCAATTTAATAAGAGTACTATAACATTTATTTGCCAAAATTAGAACAAACATAAAAAAAAATGTTTATTTATAATATCAACAAAACAATTATTTTAAGTAATTACTTTTTTGCACTAGTGTTTAATTAAAAAATGTGCTTAAATGCTTTTCATTTTGTTTGATGCCTTTTGGATTTTTCTTGAAATCAAAGTAATGGCGATAAATTTTTGGTACACTTTGAATAAGGTAACGGTATTTTTTTAAGTAAATAAATAATATTACCGTTTTATCTGATCCAACTGATATAAAATCGTATAGGTCAAATTTCTCTTTAAGAACAAGAAAAACTGATTTATCTAGCCTAGGTCTCAGTGATATGTTTATATCCATACCTCAATTAAAATATGACCACCAAAGAATACTTCTAGTATCTGCATTTTAGTTGATACAAAAAAGCTTTGCATTATGACACTCTAGCTCTTATGATGTGTATTTTATATATTGTGCATGGTGAATTGTTTTTAGACATTATTTCAATATTCTCCAACAGCGCTAGCTATCGCTAGTTCCGCCATAAACGTTAAAGAATGCTATTATTACCAGTGTGCAATATTAAATCAAAAAATAGCCATAGGCGAGCAGTTTTTACATGGTTGACGAAAACTTCAGGCATACAAACTTAGTTATTAAAAAAGAAACAAAAACATTGTAAGTACATTAAAATAAACATGCTAAGATTTAAGCCTTGTTTAAAATATGTATTCATACATTTTTAATTTACTCAAAAATAATAATAAATAAATAAAATTAAGATATTTTGCAAAGTATAGACCCAATAAAAACCTGAAGATAAAGAGTTAAGGCATTCTGATTTTAACACAAATTTTTGCATACCCAGAGTCAAATTTTGAAGAATGTAAGAGAATTAATTGAAAAAATCTTTTTCTCGTTTCGCCCCAATGGTCACTTTTTAAACATTTATTTTTGGGTTTTGTACCTAAAAGTGTAAAAAATAAAACGTTTTAACGCAGCACTTTTTTAAAACGAGGAAAAATAAATTGAAAGAAATTAATGTTTTAAACATGAATGAATTTTTTTGCAAGAGACAGAAATCTTAGTAATCTATTTTTGTACCTTGCTAATTAATTTTTTTAATCATCTGACAGAAAAATATGAGGACTGCAAAACAAAACGTGCATAATTATAATAAAAACGTGTTGTGAATGAAAAGAACGTATTATTGGTTTACCCTTCAACAATACCTAGAATTTTATCCGTTTTTTAAGTATTGTTTTTTATTTCAAAATACTAAGAAGAAAGTGGTTTAAAAAATAGTTAATTGAAAAGTTAGGTATGGACGCACTGAAAATTTATTAAAAATGAAATAAGAAACTATCGCACAGGACGTTTTAGCTCCTTTTGGGTAAATAAAAACCTCACCTTTCCTACCAAATTCACAAAAGTTCTATGGGGGCGTTCTTAAATTACATGAGGCGTGTTTTTGCAGTTTTTGGACCTCCTACCTAAAGAGTAGACCATGATACTCTTTATGTTTTTGGGGCCGCTGAATCCGAATCTAGGGTCGGTTCCACTCCTATCAGGTCATAGTCAAGATCATTTAGGATCAACAATCGCAGCCCAACAAGTAATTAATAGTTTAAAAAAAAACTAAAAAAAACACGCTTTTATATGCAACCGAACTAAAAATTAGAAAATAATTTTTCATTAAAAAAAATATTGTCATTTCATAGTAAAAGCGTGGGGTGCATTTTACTATTTTTTCATAACTTTTCCATCATAGATATTTGCAAATATAATAATTATAACATTTAATATATTTATCACCTTACGCTTTTACTATGAAATGACAATATTTTTTTAATGAAAAATTATTTTCTAATTTTTAGTTCGGTTGCATATAAAAGCGTGTTTTTAGTTTTTAAACTATTAATTATTTTTCATTTTTAGTTTCTGCTACTCTTGACAAAATGGCGAAAAAAATTTTTTAATGAACAAGAGTGGCAAATTTTAAAATTTTTCCAACAGATTGCAACTCACTAAAAAATTTCTTCTTCATTAAGTAGCAAAGTTTGAAATTTTGCCAACAGATGGCAATCAGGCAATGTTTGGACCGTTGCCAATATATTGCAACCCACTAAAAATTTCTTCTTCATTTAATAGCAAAGTTTGAAATGTTGCCAACAGGTGGCAACCTAGGTGTTGTTTTTATATTTTTATAATATAAAGGAAATTTTTTCCTGGCGATCCAAAAAAGAATGTTAATTTTTATTAATTGCACATTATGTATTATGTATACATTACACATAATGTAATTTTATTATGGAATCCTTGAACTAATGGTGCAACTAACCCTATATTTTTATTGTTCATAAAATTGAACACCCATGGTGCAACTAACCAAATTGTGTAAAAACTAAAAATTTCTTCTTCATTTAATAGCAAAGTTTGAAATGTTGCCAACAGATGGCATCCTAGGTGTTGTTTTTATAATATAATGGAATTTTTTCCTGGCGATTCAAAAAAGATAACGGGATACTGTTTTTAAATTATTGCATCTTCATCGGTCCTTGACACGTGTGCAAAGTTTCAAAGAAATCGAATAGCTGGAAGTTGGTTAAAAATTAGGCTCAAAGATTCCGTTACATAGATAGAGTTACTATATGAAAAAAAAGGTTTTTAAAACATATGTCTGGACTTGCTTTATTTCTGAGAAACAAGTCGTTAAAGTTAAAAAAAAAAAAAACTAAGAATTTTATAAATATCTTAATAACCCTTTTACCGATTTGGCTAGAATTTGGTATACTTTTTAATTACCTATTCTTGACATTAAAAAAAATCAAGGCTTTAAAACTAAGGCCCTCCGCACATTGGTCGGTGTTTTTATGAAAAAACAAAAACCTTTAATAATTTACCCGTAACGCCAAAGCTTCAATATTTTGGTCGTATTTTTAAAAGGTCAAACATAAATGCTTTCAAAATTCTTTAAGATATGACGACAGAGTGCACCTGATATCTATGACTTACGTAAATAAAAAGAAAATGTACTGTTACGGTAAAAACATTTGTAGTGTTTCATAGCAGAGTATTATTTGTGTTAGGCCGTTTTTTTGTAATATTTTAAAGCCTATGAGATAAAGTTTGTTAAACAATAAATGTTTGCTTCAAGATGGGATTACGATCACAAGTATTAAAATCGCGTGCTCGTCGCTGATTCACCGACCCGTGTGCGGAAAGCCTAAAACTTACAGGACACCCAATTTTTCTAAACTATTTTGGCATTAATTTTAGGTTTAAAACCATCTACTTGCTGTCCGCAAATTTCAAATCCTAATTTAACCTTATAAAGAATAGTATTTTTAATCCAATAAGCCAAATTCCTATCTTCTATCTATGTTATTTATTAATGTATTTAAAGTAAAACAATATAATGTGCTTTTTAATATTCTCTAGTGACGCCATTACAGCTCTAAATCCAAAATATTATCGGT
>JACEGR010012511.1:0-11336 GCA_014170235.1 Listronotus bonariensis | reverse complement strand
TAATATTGATTCACTCTTTTTGCTTACCACTCAACAAAGATAAGGATTTTCAACCACTCTATGAGCTAATGGCAATGGCTATTGATGACATTGAAGATAGAGGAACAGTCTTGGTTATAAAGGTACCAGAAACTAAAACTTTAACTTCAAAAAGTTTTACTATCATTGAAGAAGATTTGGGCGCTTTAAATTTAATAAAAAAGTACACAACATTAACAGTAGCTGGAATAAAGGAGCGAAGATTCTTTCTTAAGCGGGCATTATCATAATGCCCGCTAATAATGCCCTAGGTGTGATTGCTACCATAACATATTCCGTTTCTAAGGTATTACAGATCAATAATAGATAGGTAAAACATAAACATTTTTAAATGATTTCAAAATTTTTAATATATTTTAAATATTGTAATAAAAGTCGGTATATGGTAATTATTTGCTATTAAATATACAGATCCTGTTAAATTTTTATATGTAAACCAGAGAGCAACACTATCTTGAACATTTTTTAAAACATCACAATTTATACATCAAAAAGTCTTAAGTAACAATTTTATTAGAATATTTAAAACATCACAATTTATACATCAAAAAGTCTTAAGTAACAAATTTTATTAGAATATTCAAAACGTGTTAAAAATTATCAAAATAAATAAAAATCCTTTTTCACTTTGACACCAAGTATCTTTCTTCTCTTTATACCAACAATAAGTGAACACCCTGTAGAGTAGAATTTTGATATAATCAAATCAAGTGAATAAATTTTGCTAAACTTTAAAAGTTTATCTTCCTTGCTACTTGCGTACTACTGACAGACAAAGCGTTGATAAATTCTTTTCGATAATGCGCATAATCTGTTTATCGCACTCGCGCGTCACGCCTCTGGGATGCTGGTACCCAAGCGCACAAATCCACTTTTTCGCTGAATAAATTTTATTTTATTATTTATTTTTTAAGTGAATAAAAACATGTTTTTATTTTATCCCACTAAAGAATGCGCTATCAGACTCAAAAGATATGCTTAAATTTAATAATAAACAAAACTTGGGTAAACGGAGCAACCTTTTTGGAGTTAGCGTAAGTTTATGTTTATTTCTTTCCAAAAAGGAAAGCATTCCAAATGGCCAGATAATAGGAAAATTATGTCTGGAGGGTCTAATGCGGAAAAACAGCAATAAATTAGAAACAGGGCCTTGAAAAAGCGCAAAATAAAGTGTGGCTAATGTTACCCTCTTTAAAATATTTTTACAGAATTCTTTGTATTTTATTATTTTTTTAAAGAAAGTGTATGTAACAAATCTTTATTATTATGAAAATTAGCCCAAACTGTTACTTCCCTTTAATTTCTTAAGCCAATTTTTAAGTTTATTTTTGGAAACCAAGCATTTCCGTGCATAAGACCTCTTAAACAATACATCTGCACTTTTTTGGATTAACCTTACATTAAGATCATACACGGAAAAAATCGAAAGGCATTGTGTGCTATAAGAGTGTAGAGCAAAAATTGTGTTAAATATGTTTATTATTGACGGTGTAAGTATAATTGATGTTAATAATTTTCTGTTATGAAAATTAACGAATCCTAAAGTTTTGTAAGTGAATGATAGTAGCTAACAGCAGCAACCAAATATAAATCTTGACTACATTATATATTAGTAGTATTGAAAACGGTAACATGAAGTTCTGCTACAAAAGTATTAAATACTACTTCACATTATTTGCTACAAAAACAAAGCGAGTTTTACTACAACGTGAACCTGGGGCCTATAGTGCTACAAATGTAACTGTGTAGGTTACAATTCCATGAATATTTACCAGATTTTTTTTCCGTGTAGACCCCAAATCCCTTTAAAAACTTTTTCTTGAATAATATAGTTTCAACACTTAAGACTTCTTTATCACTTCCAGTAATATTTCATCTTTCAACCCCTAAATCCTATAAAATAAAGAAAATCTCCAAGTTACTGCCTAAAGTCAAAAAGAAATCGTAATCCGTTTTGGACGGGGGCTCGGTGTACGTAAAATCATATTTTCGCCACTCGTCGTGTGAAGGACTTGATGTTTCGGAATGAAAATAATATTTAAGGGGTGGTTTATGGGGAAGTTAGCCCTGGGGAGAATGTTTTTGGTTAGGTAAGTGTTACGATGGGGAGCAGTGGTGCGCAGTAAAAGACAAGAAGTAATAATATATAAAATGTGTAATATATTATAAACTTAATAATGATATCGCTCATCCGAAAGGAAAGGGTCACAACTCAAAAAAAAACTTTTTTAAGTAATTGATTTTTAGCTCTTATTTGTAAACGGTAAATTTAAACATTTTTAAATTATAAACAAAACACATGGATAAGTGTGTAAGTAGCAAAAACAACAAAACTATAACTATCTGATTTGCCGGAGAAAAAAAGATCAACATTTTGACTTGTATGTCACTTGCTTTTCGGCATTGGCATTAGCTGCTATCAGTCTAATAAAGTTAGTGACAACTTGGTAAATACGACCGTAAATACAACAATTATTACTTGGCAAGCATCAACTCTAGAGAGAGAGAGAGACTAATAAAGTTAGATGTACCTAATGTGGTGTTTTCTTAAAGCTCTTTTAAAGATATTTTTAACGGTAATACTGGTGATAATATACAGGGTAGAGAAAAAAACTTTTTTAATGAGGCACCCTGTATATTATATTACCATTAAAAGATCTTAAAAAGAGCTTTAAAAGAATACCAGATTAGGTACATCTAACTTTATTTGTCTCGAAAATATGGCCATTCAAATCAGTCACACCTTTCAGTTCGCCTGGCAGGTATTTGAGCTCATCAAAAACGCCAGTCAATTTTTATTCAAACTTTAAAAATACAGGGTGATGATGTGCAGGGCTGATGCTTGCCAGGTGATAATTGTGATAATTGAGCATGCTTGACACTACATTGTTAAAATATAAACCTAATAAAAAAATAATGGGTAATTATAATCATTATCATTATATATAATAAAACTAAGTTGATAAAATGTGCGTGCCGATAAAACTTGAAAATGAGTCCCGATACAATAAAGGGACTTATATAGTGTGATAGCCCTTTATCCCCCTCGAACAAGAAAGTTCCCGTTTTACCCTAAAGGGCGTATTTTTAAAGATGTAAGGACTCTTCCAACCCTTCAACTTGAAAATTAAGTGTAGTGGCGCCATCTGTTGTCGAGTATTTGAACTTCATTCAGAACAACGGTTATTCGGGTATCATATCAACTCCCGAGCGAAGCTGGGAATCATAGCTAGTTTTTAATAAAAGTCATAAACGAAATTTACATACAAAACACCATAGCAAATTTTAGCCATTTTGCCATTTATCAAAATGGCTTTTTTTAACAAAAACCGTTCGTCGTATAATAACAGGGGACCAAATTAACCCCAAAGTAAATGGTTATTTTAAAAACAATTTTGATTTGAAGAAAAGGCAGCAGCGTACTATCTTGTTCTTGAAAATTTTCAATAGAAATCTTTTTCGAACAAAACTAATATATATTTTTAAATCTTTACAGCAAAAATTGTAATGTAATGATCAAAAAAAGTGTACCAAATTTTGTGATAATATCTGGAGTGGTAGAAAAGTTATGACAAAAAAAAACATTTTTTCTTAAAACTTTAACACCCTGAATCTTGGAAACGTAGAATTTTCGGACATAATTTTATCTAAAAAATTTCATATTTTCTTACAATTTATCAAAGAATAGCAATCCATAGAACCCCACAACTGAGATTTCAGCGTACCCTAAAAATTTTTAGTACCTACCCTGACCAACAGATGGCGAAAGTAGTACGATGTCGCTTTGCTAATACGATTTCCATCAGAAATTGATAGCAGTCGCTGACGAGCAGTCGGCCCGATCAGTTAGAGTCAGGATATACGCAAAATTTAATAAAAATAAGATCTTCGATAAATGGTACTACCCATAAGATTATTAAATTTATGATTTCAGAATAGGAGATATCGATGGGTTTTTGACAAAACATCGTAAGCGACATTCGTCAGTTTTACGGGACACTTTTTTTTCATTGGCTTTATTTCAGATGAAGATATGTTCTATATTGGTTCGGCGGTTCATTTAATTAATGGTAGTTATTTGGGTACACGCCAAAAAATAAATTAAAAGAACCACAAAAAAATAAAGCATGTAAATAGAGAACTAAAAATCGACATTTTGGTCTGCCACCGTTGTCAAGATAAATTGAATAAAAATAAAAAAATTAACTATTATTTAGGTTTAGAATTTTAAAATGTTTAGCTTTTTTTTAGGAGATTCTGAAAATTTTGACATTAAATGTTAAATATGTTTGTTTTGTAATTCAAATTAAGAAAAAATCTAAAATAAAAACATTCAGATCTCGGTTTTTCTTTAAAAATAACACGATGGGAAGAAAAAATCGTTTTCCGTAAAATTGGCGAATGTCGCTTACGATGTTTTGTAAAAACGCATCGATATATCCTATTCTGAAATTATAAATTTAATAATCTTATGGATACTGGGTCCATTTATCGGGGATTTTATTTTTATTAAATTTTGCGTATATCCTCACTCTAACTGATCGGGCCGACTGCTCGTCAGCGACTGCTATCAATTTCTGATAGTGTTGGAACCTTTCAAATGATCTTCTGAATGATATTCGAACATCGAGATATTCGAAATGTTTCGAATATTTCTTCCGAATATTCGTATGTCGTCGTGAAATATTTCATGAACGATCAGTTATGAATTTATATTCGTAAACACCGAACACAAATACGAAAGATACCGAATGAATGATGAATTATTTTTATATCTAGGCGTTTAATATAGACAACCCGTAAAACATACCTCAAACCATTAGTAACAAACGAACAAACAATATCAGCTGTTATATTTATGGTTAAATAGCGCCAAAACTCGAAAACACTCGGAATAAGATGTGAAATAATTCGTTGCCGCATATAGCAACAATCTTTCAATCGGTATTTCGACAAAATAAAAGCTTATTGGCAATAAAATATAAAATGTTTCGAAAGATCTTTGGCATTGAAATATGAAATGTTTTGAAAGATGTTTCGAAAGATCTTTCTGAATGAAATATAAAATGTTTCGAAAGATCTTTCGAATATTAAAATCTTTCGAATACGAATATTCGAATATCGAAATCTTTCGAATATGCACACCACTAATTTCTGATGGTAATCGTATTAGCAAAGCGACATCGTACTACCTTCGCCATCTGTTGGTCATTGTAGGTTCTAAAATTTTTAGGGTACGCTGAAATCTCACTTGTGGGGTTCTATGGATTGGTATTCTTTCAATTCTACACAGTGTTAAAAGAAAAATATCAACTTAAAAATAACCCTGTATATACAATACACATGTCAGTATAGATGGGTCCACATTTAATTCATTCTGAAAGTAATACCGCAAAGTACACAAAAATGATAAAGTAAATAAACCCTTTTGTGAACAATGATTTATTGCAGCAAAAAATATTCAACCCGACGAGTTTTTAGTACCACGCCACGTGCCACCGATTTTATGGCAAGACAAGGCGAAATAAGAGGATGTTTTTTAAGTACGTGACACGTGTTATAGCAGTGTTTTTTTATTTATCTAAAAAATGGGAAATCAGGCTCTGTCAGCGCTATGCGCCTTCGAAAAGGTTTGTTTACTTTATAATTTTTTGTGTACTTGGCGGTATTGCTTTCAGAATGAAATTAAATGTGGATCCATCTATACTTGGACAACGTTACCAAAGCATAAACCTTTGTAAACTGTCAGAAAGATTAAAAAACATATATAAATATTTTAGGATTTGTATTAGACCTTGTATAATTAATTACAACCATGTTCTTTTCTAAAACCAACAACCCTTAAAGATCTCTATAACATGCTTCTTTTTGTAAATAAAGCAAAACTACTTTAGGAAAGATATTCAAGTCAATTATTGTAAGTATGCGTTTATGTGTCCCTTCTTAAAGAAAATTGCCATGACATTATAGAGCCAGACGATGTGCCTACGACATGCAATTTTTAGAAGCCATTTTTAAAGCAATTTTCTTTTAGTGACTGGACGGGGTAAATAAAAGTTAAAAGCAACGGCATTTTCAGTTAGTAAAACCCTTTTACAGATGGCATGCTGTACAATGGTTGTTTTGAAGGTTTTTGTTGATTTTAAGTTGGGGAAGTGGTCACTGGAAAGTTATAAAAATTGCTGTTATTAATTTAGATAGAGCAAACATACGGACATTTTTAGTGTACTGGCTACAAAGGTGGTCTAAAAAAGTATTAGCCTAATATAAAGAGATTAATTTACCGTTCTGAAATAATTTCAATACACTGGCGGGCAAGAAAATGAAGTTACTTTAAATGGTGATTTTTTTCTGTTATTTTTCTTTATACGTTTATGCTTAAAAATTGTATTTTTTCACTTCTTTATGTTAGCAAAACCCAAAAGTGACTATTAAATTAGAAAGTATTATTTTGACTTTAGGGGAGTTCCGGGAAGCCCTGCCCAGCAGATAACGCTGTCCACCGTCATAATTTCTAAACCCAACCTCTATCGGTCCGATATCTATCACCCAACACAAATAATGCAGCTAAAATGGTAACTTGATTTGCGCTTCGCGAAACTACTTTTAATTTTTTAGTCGTTAATAAACGTGTTGGATTTAAGTTGATATGATATACCGGGTGTTGTTCCGTCGAGCGGGCCATAGGGAATCCCATGTAAATTTTGAAGTAGTCAAATATTCGCTCCCCTAATTATTTTAGAAAAAAATGCTATTAGGATTTATTGAAGTGCACAGTAAGTTCCACCCAAAATGAAAATTTGAGCATTTTTCAACCACCCAGTAAAGAGAATACTCCTTAATTTTTCTGCAACTTAGTATCTCATTATGCACCCTGTACTCTAAAAATCAACAATAAAAACACCATATCGATTTATCAGTGACAATTCAGATCATTAATTTATAATTCCATCTACGTTTATAATGTCATTTTCAAAACTGAACAATTTTATACGGGAATTTCAAAAGAATCCTTGCATTTCATTTTAGTTTACAGCTAATTCCAACACATGCACTCACAGTTACGTAAGACAATAAAACAAATTTTTCTACATTTAGAAATCAATTTATGACGAAAATATCAGGATTTAATCAAATGCTTAAATATTCCTCCATTAACTGCCAGACAATAACCCAAACGATTATAAAACTCATTTCTTACGTTGGCTAGTTGGTACATCGATATTCTGGCACATTCAGCGGAAATAGCTTTCCTTAGCTGGACTAAATTTTCATATTTTTTATTGGTAGCTTAGTTTTTAAATGTCCCCATAGAAAAAAATCGTTTGGCGAAAGATCACGTCGACTTTCTTCACATTTGCAATTATACTGATGCTTGTAGTTTCAAATTTTTTATCGTCCGTTCTATTGTCGATTTACTTGGTATTGGCCTATTGGGAAAATAGGCTGCAAACATGTCCGCTACTCTTCGATAACTATTTTCCTGGTAAAACCATTTTTAAAATAGTGATTTTTTCTTGATTTAAGTAGTTCATTATTTAAGAATGATGTGACATTGATTTGACAACTTGAAAGTAAGAGGTTAAATAATTTTTCTAGTATTTTATTATAAACTTCTATAATAATACAAGGCGGGTAAGAAGATAGAAGATTCGTAACTTATTTTAGCATTTATCTCTTAGCTGGCGGACTGAGACGAGCTGAAATTTGTACACTGGGTACAACTTTTCGTGCTCTTTAACAAATCCTAATTATATTTTCTTCTAAAATAATTAGGGGAGCCAATATTGGACCACTTCAAAATTTACATGGGATTCCCTATGTCCCGCTCGACGGAGCAACACCCGGTATATTTTCTTCTGTGAAAATTCAAACGTTACCAAGATACATATAAATATTAATTTTGATCATTAATATATTAAGAAGTTGATTATTGATTGTGTTTTATTAAGCATTATTAAAATATTAAGATGTTTTGTAAGGTTCTTGAAGAAAAAAAATTAATTTTAAAGAAAAAAATGCGTTATCGGTTAAGACCACCCAGATAAATTTGCTCGGGCCAAGGATATACTTATACTTGACAATTAGCTGTGTAGATATTATTTAAAAGTTTGTAAGAAATAACAAAAATATATTTATTTATAAAATTTTTATAAGAGATATGATAAAAATATTTTATTTTGTTTATGTTGGGTTTTACCGTTTAGTCTTATGCCCATTATTTATTTATTTAAAAAAATTTGAATGTGTAGGACTTATATTAGATATCTGATATAAAGTTATATGGTTTTATGATTTTTAAAATGTTTTATATTGTAGTAAAAATCTAAATTGGTGAGCAGCCTTGTCTAGCGACGTGTGTGAGCGACGTTATCTAACCTATCGGGCATCTCCGCCCATTGGTAGGGTCTTAAAAATATAAAGTTTTTTTACTGAAAACGTTGAGTTATTCAAAAATTAGGCATACCCTAATATAAACAATAGAATTGAGCAATTAACACCGTTTTTTATTAAAGACCTACATATATGTTACTGACTTTTTACTATATTCAAATTTGCTTAGGTAGGCGGGGCTTCCCGGTCTCCCGTACAATTTATTTAAATAAGGACAAAAATTTATATTTAAAATATATTGTCTAGAAATTTCCAGGGTATACCATAACGAAAAAATTTAAATTCGACAAGACATACAGTTAGATAAATGAAAGATTTAATTCTGGTCGACGTTTGTTCTACTCGCAACTGCAATACGAACTCTCACAGCTTCTGGGCAGTTCTTTTTATTATTTATAAAACCGCTTAAGCTATATTTAAATTTGGTATCGAAGATAGTTTAAACATGTGGAATTGAATAGTGATATCGACACTCTTGCTACAATTCTTACTTTTGTGCTATTCTACAAATTGGGCGGATCACGTTAAATAGGTTTCAAGTTTTTTTTTATATGCCTAAACATAGACACACCACACCTTCACCAAAGGGTTCATTAGCACCCTAATATCTTTAAATCGCTAGAGGTGTGTTTAAAAATTTGATGTTTAGGGATTTTTTGGCGTGCTTAATTAAGCAGTAATATCAGCACTGTTGCCAAATTTCATGAAAATGCGTTGGTATCATAACTCGGCAACCGGTAAAGATTAAATTTAAATTAAATTTTATTGGAATAAAAATATAAGGCATTTTATTTAAAGTGACAAAATAATAATTGTAGCAAGAAACTGAAAAATCTGCCAACAATGCCGATATCACTGTTAACTTCTACATGCCTAGCAAACCTCCAAATACCAAATTTTAAAAACGCACTGTAAGCAGTTTTAGAGATATTTGGGTGCATCTAAACTTTTTACCAAAAATGTGATGTTGTCATATCTAAGCAACTCGTAAAAATAAAATTATAAAACTTCGTGATTTATTAAGAATGTCCCGCTTAATTTATTGTATTAAAAATAAATGGGCAATCTTAATAAAAAAAATAAATAAATAAAAATACCTGTAGCACAAAACTGGAAAATCTGGCAACGATGCCACATTTAAATACATCTTCAATACCTATTGTTACGTCAACTTTTCGTAACTCAAATGCAAATTAAAAATTTTAACGTAGTATTTATAATAACGAACAAATGACACGGCATTTATCAGATTTGTTAAGTCCATGTAAAATATTTTTTAATTAATTTTTTAGTGCAAAACAAGTAGCAGCAACTAATTTAAATAGATCACCTTTATGCGCTAATTGCGAAATAATGCAAATAAAATAATTACCTTCATACATATTTAGTTTTAATTAAGTTGTTAGAAATTAACGGCTACTCAACTTTGTTTGTTTTTCTCTGTTAGTTTTTTGTTATTCCAGTGTAACATAAGTAGGTGGGCGGTTACAGGGTGCAAAAAGTATCGAGTTTACAGCCGGTTTTAGATAACTACAAAAATAAATTAATAAAATAAAACAAAATATATACTTTGTTCATAGTCACTTTAATTGAATATTTAGCCGTGACAGCTGTTTCGTAGTACAACTACATTTTCAAACGTACTGACAAACTAAAATTATGTTACTTATATATAAACAGTAATACCTAATAAAGAACATATTTTTTTAAAAAGGTTTTAAAATCAATATGGTACAGTTGTGAAATTTAAAGATTTTATTGCTATATTTTATAAAAGTTTTACAAGGGATAGATTTCCTAGGTCAATCTGTGTGTTAAGCAGATGTACATTCTGTTTTTTATGTTTATAGATTTCAATATTTTCTAATGTATCTAGTTTTTGCCCTTTTTGTTCTACATGTAATATTTTTAGGGTATTGATTTCTGGAAATTTGTGTCCGGTTTCCAGAAAATGGTTTGCGAAATTTGATGTTGTTTTCCCTAACCTATAACATGAGTTATGTTCTTTAAACCTAGTTTCGAAATTTCTTCCCGTTTGTCCAATGTAACAGCTATTACACTCTTCACAAGTAAGCTTATAAACTCCTTATTTTTTAAATTTATTTTGTTTATCTTTCACATTAAATATCATGTTTGATAATCGATTTAATGGTTTATGTGCTATTTTCTGGTTTTGTTTAGACAGGGTGTTCGAAATTTTTGTGATATTTGGCCAAAATAAGTTAGGGTTTTAAATGGTTGGTTTTGTTTTTCAGGTATTTTTGGGTAAATTTGGTTGAGGGTGAGTTGTTTACGTTTCTTATTAATTATAGAGTTTATTAAGGGTGGTGGATAACCATTGTTTTGAGCGATGTCTTTTATAGTGTTTAATTCTTTTTCTAAATTTTCTTTGGAAAGTGGAATGGAAAATGCGCGATGTATCATTGATCTGTATGCTGACATTTTGTGGGTAATTGGATGTAAAGAATCATTAGGTATTGTAATATCAGTAAAAGTTGGTTTTCTATAGATATCAAAATTTATGGTTCCGTAGTTAGTTTTTGTTATTTTAAGATCTAAAAAGTTAATGGAGTTTTGTTGTTCTATTTCCAAAGTAAATTTAATCTTAGGGTGTATAGAGTTAATATAATTAAGAGTATTTTTAGCTCTATCTCATTTCCTGAAAAGCCGACAAGTATGTCATCCACATATCGGTACCAAAATATAACATTATCAGAATGTTTGGAGTTTATAACTGATTCTTCTAGTTTTGACATAAATATCTCCGCCATTAAAGGGCTTAAAGGTCACGGCTAAATATTCAATTAAAGTGACTATGAACAAAGTATATATTTTGTTTTATTTTATTAATTTAAAATGTACGGTCACAAGTAACGGACGAAACCATAAATTCTTTAAAAAAT
>JACEGR010012510.1:0-11337 GCA_014170235.1 Listronotus bonariensis | reverse complement strand
CTTTTAGTAAGCTTTCCAAACTTTAAATGGAGACATAAAACCCAATAACCTGCAACATTTGCTTATGTTTTTTCTATTTTTCCAAAAATAAAAGTATTGTATTTTTGTCTATTTTTTGTATTTGAGGCGTTAAGAACTATAAAGGACCATCCCACAAATTAAAAAATGTATTTTCAGTTGCAAATAACCTATTTATCAGGACAAAAGTGGACTAATAACTGTAACTAATTGAGGTAATAATGTCTAGTAATAATTAATACTAGTTTACTTTGACCTTGATAAGTAAGTTATATGTAATTCTTCTGTCATTGAAAATACAACATGTAAAAGCTAATTTTTTATTTGTGGGGTGGTCCTCTCTGGTTCTCAACGTGTTATAGTAATATCTTGCCTGTATACCTATTACCAATTGGAATTAAATTTTGTTTTTCTTAGTTAGGCGATACTACCCAATAAGATATTTTTAAATTAAAAAAATATATTTGTCCTTTCGCAACACTTATCCTGAGGGACACTGTATAACGAATTAATTTTTTAAAGGGTGTTCTTTAAACTTCTAACATTTTTGGCTTAAGAAGTCATAACTAAAAATGTTTAGGTTCAAAAGAACACTGTGCATTAGAGAAGCAAAAATAACAAAAACAAAAAGCTATTTTCATCAGTCATCTGCTTTTAAACTATGTTTCCAAAGTACAAACATTATTTTAAAATAATAAATGTAATTTTAAAAATACATCTTTTTACCGGGTTTTGTTTTTAAAAGGTGTTTTTAATAATCTACTGAAATGACTTACATTAAAAATACAAAAAAGGTAACTTTATATTTGGCTTTTGTTATAAAAACAGGAAACTGCCGCGAGCAAAAGCGAAAAAGGTTTTTGCTTTTTCTTTTAATAAGAAAGAAAATACAGTTGCTTGCTGTGCTCAGAATCAAGACGGCAGGTGCGTGAAACGTGATTCCTTTGTTTTGTTGTTTTATGCGTTAAAAACACCCTTGAAAATTATCAGGTAAAGTATGGAGCACGTTGTATAGAAAGTGCGCTAATTTGATTTTTTATTTAATTACAGGTTAAAACAAAGGAGACGAAAAAACTTAACTTTTTTAAAGTATAACTAGTGTTGGACTGGGGATTATTTATCACAAAGGGATAGAGGTTCATAATGTTTTAACAGTAAAGTGATATTTCATTAAAAAAATAGGTTTATTGTTTTAAAATATTATTAATATTTAAATTGTTTTAAAGCATATTGCTGATATTAATTATGTTTTTGATTAATTTGGATATTTTTCTTGTTATACCTTCGTGTGTGGCCTTTAAGGCGTTGGCCCAGTCCAACTCCAAGCATAAATAAGTAAAAGTACGGACGGTGTTCAAAAGGAGACAAATGGATTAAAAAAATTAAAATAAAATCTTTATTAATAATTGTTTTTGCTTCTAAAAAATGAGGACGAATGAATGATATTTACAAAGAAAAAAAATGCTTTCATTTAAAGGGTATTTTTCTTTAAGAATAAACTACCATTATAAGATAAAATTTGGCAGCTAAGAGGCTAACTATGCTTTAATTTAATTTGGTATAGTAGCATCTCAAGAAGCACCCAAATCAATATTTCTGACAAAAGTAATTTACGCCACTGACATATGTTTAATTATATTATATTTTGTTATTTAGGCAAATTAAAGTAGAGCTTTTTGTCTCCCGAATAAATTATTTATTTTCATATTTTGCTTAGGATTTAAAAGTAAAAAATAAAGTATACCTAACTGGATATTGATATTTAGGATAACAATTTAAAAAAATATTTCATTTAACACTTTTTATCTTGCAAACAATACATTTTCGGCCCTACACTAATAAAAAAATTGAAAGAAATTTGTTCTAATATTAATGTCTTTTGTTAGTTTACTAAAGTAGGATCTACCCAAAATATAAATGTGACATTTATTTTATGGTTATTGCGAAGAACTGATTTGCATTAAAAAAACATTTTTATTGAGACTAAAATATACACCGAGTCATCCTGACAAAAGTACCATTTCATATAGGGTATTGAATATGTACAAAAAAAAGATAAAAACAAACCACAACGTTAAAGGGGTTTAATAATTTTATATGGTCAATGGACCCTCAACTATCAAAAACCGCGAAGTGCTACCATTTGAAGAGGTGCGTTTTTGAGAACGGAGTAAAAAAGCAACTATTTAGTTTTTTTATGTTAGGTCGAAATCTGCACACTTTTTCCAGGTAGTAGTCAACAGAAAAGTTGTAGGAAATTAAACTTTTCATTGAATAACGGTTTTGGAATTAAAAAAAGGTAATTTTTGACAAAAATTTGATTAAAAACAAAGCAATAAAAAACTCGAAAAAGCGCGTTTTTTTTGTATTTTGCCCTAGAAAAATGTTATAACAAGAAATTAGAAAATTTACGTAAAAAATAATAAAAATCGTTGCAGTATGATACTTTGAATAACCATATTTTGTTTAGAATTAACCTTGGCATTTTTTACAATATACCATTTTAAAGAAAAGGGAAATATGCTTTCTTTTTATTTTACATCATATACAGTGTGGTCCATTAAGTATGCAACAAATGAAAAAAAATATATTTGCAATTTGTCAAAAAATTTGATTTTTCATAAAAGTTGGTGCATGGTCCAAAAGTGTATTGGCAGTGGGTAGTATTATTAAAAGTTAAATAATATACAAGGGAGGTCAAAAAGATTAAAAACTGCTTAGGAGTTAGGTTCTCTTATAAAAAAAAATGTTAAATAAAAAGGCATTTAGAATTAAAAGTCACTCCTAAATACCAAATCATGGCCTCCTATTAAAGTTTTTTATTAATTTATTTTTTAATTTTTATTTATTAGTTCTACACTTTTATAAAAATTTAAATCAAGAAGAAATTTTTATACACATTTTATTATTTATAGTATATTTGCCTTAATAAAAAGCTTATTTGTATAATTTTGGGCCCTATTAAATATCCTTACAACAAACTTGAAGTTAGCGATTAGCTAAAAAAATATAAATGCAGTTTAATTTTACAAATTCGCTTCAATTTAATTAATTTTTTTTAAGTCAGTTGGTTGGAACTGCTTTAAAGAAATATTAAATCAGAATAATAAAAACCTGTATCATATATCAGGGTTATTTCATTATATTTTATATAAATTAAAAAATTATAAAAAAAAATGAATAGTAGTATTTATAAAAATAAGGGTTTTTAAGCGGTTTTTTTAACCTACTCTGTATATCATTTAACGTTTAATAAAACTAACCACTGGTACTACAATTTCGGACCATGCACAAACTTTCATGAGTATTAAAATTTTCTGACAAATTGCGAATAAAAAAGTTTTCCATTTGCTGCATACTTAATGGACCACACTGTATACCCTAATGTACAAAGAAAAAATTAAACAAAAATTTTAAAAAGATATACGTTAAGGTTAGATATCGTTGAAAGTAAAAAACTTGAAGAACCCTATCTTACTTATTGTTAGTCTTAAAGCCTCGTACGATGGACCATTTTAAAGAAAATTGTTTTTTTCTTTAATTAAATAAACCATCGCCTTAACCTAAAATTGCATGAAAAAGAGTTACAGAACATTGTTTGCGAAAAAATAGGTAAAATTGCCGAAAAATACTGTGAGTGGCAAAGTTTAAAAAATCGTTTCTTGATACTATAAACTCTTGACTTTTATTTAAAGTCATTTTGTAAAGGAAGGATATAGGTTCTTTTTCTATGAAACAATGCCTATACCTAAACCCTTATAAAAAAGTTATAAGGCAAAATACTAAAAAAAAATACGCCTTTTCTCGAGTTTTTTTGTAGCACTCCGCGGTTTTTTAACAGTTAGGGGTCTATTGACCGTATGAAAATATTAAACTTCCTTAACGTTGTAGTTCCTTTTAAGAGTACATAATCAATAGCCCAATACTGTTTAAATCTTACCTTCTTTTTTGTACATCATTGTAACGGTAATTTTCCGCGGTTACGGAAAACTATCGTTCTTGGCTCGTTTGTAGAAATATCTCGGGCGCCACCCTTAGTTATTTAAAGTGGTAAAGGGTCCACTATACCGCGAAGTAGCTTTTAGACAGTGGAGAAAGGTTCTCCAAGGTTCTATAGGTAGTAACACAAATAAAACTCACAATTTTAAAAAGAACAAAGAGAATACATATATTGAGGTCGTGTTTATTACATACAAACCTAGTTCTTAAATATATGTAATTCCCAAACCTAAATAAAACCCAACCTGGTAATGTGCGTCGTATGTGGACCTAACAGATAATGACAGCTGTTTATCAGACTTCTTGCTTTTTCCGATGGTCAGGTGCGTGAATACTACGAACGGATACCAGCGGAGAGAGCGCACACACTAGTATCGAAAGGACGAGAGGGTCTATGGGGTGAGTCGCCAGCATAGACCCGAACCAGGTATCAACCGGGAGCCCACAACACGTTGATACCGAACAAAAGCAATTGACGGAGAACAGTATGAATGGATACTAGCCGGGAGAGCGCACACACTAGTATCGCAAATGACGAGAGGGTCTATGGGGTGAGTCGCCAGCATAGACCCGAACCAGGTATCAACCGGGAGCCCACTACACGTTGATACCGAACAAAAGCAATTGACGGAGAACAGTATGAATGGATACTAGCCGGGAGAGCGCACACACTAGTATCGCAAATGACGAGAGGGTCTATGGGGTGAGTCGCCAGCATAGACCCGAACCAGGTATCAACCGGGAGCCCACTACACGTTGATACCGGACAAACAGTATAAAGGCTCTGCCACCCTGGTAGTTTCTCCACGCACCCTGCACCTGCAAAAGCAAGTCGTCCTGTAATAAAAAGGTTAATATGCTTACTGTCTCTGGCTGGTCCCGTTCGCTGCTCTGCTGTCGACTCGTCGGTCTTCGAGAACGTGAGGTTCTGTCGATGGTACCGCGCGTAGCGGCTTAAGTATACGATCTCCCCACTCTAGACGCGTCAGCGATGGCTTTACGGCAGTGGGACAGCAAGTTTCACGGGGTATCGCGGGAATCTCCGATGCGAGATTCGGCAGTACGGTTATTTTGTTTTCCCTAATTAGTTATTTCGCGGGTTCGCGTACCGGATTTAATAATGCAAACATAATCTGCGAGATCTACTTTATATTTTACAAAAAGAACTGGTCAATTTCTATGAAAAATAACGGACTTAAGAAAAATGAATATAATAACTAAAAATTAAATTAAAAATTAGTAACTTCGTTACATCATAATAAATTAATTTAAGTTGCGTAATGATACGGATTTTTAGTAATGCCCCGGGTTCACTTATTTTATATGGAATTAAAATCAAAAATATTCAGTTAAAAACAAATGACATGCGACAAGCGGATATTGCATAAAGCTAAAACGTATAGGCAATTCTAAGTACCTATAAACAAAAGAAAATAATAAAAGTTTCGAATGGTAATGATCGTCCCAGAAAACAGAGTTCCGGAGCTACTATGCTAATAAAACGTTTTTATCTAAAGACCTTTTTAACACACCAAAGCAAAAAATAAAACAGAAATTGGAAGCTTTTCAACAAGGACCATCAGAAAACTATTGGAAACTTTAAATTATTTGCACGCAAATTGGGAGTAAAAACTCTTTAAATAAGGATGGTATATTTTTAAATTTGTCCGTATATTTTTGTTATTTAATAAACTAATAAATTATTTTTAGTGTGTATTTTAATGGGAATATTTAAATATATATATTACAATACAATATTTTGTCGGTGGAGGTTTTGGGAGGTAAGAAATAAGAATCTGCTATTAATTTTATTGTAAACTTTTAATGGCGCAACCTGCGGTATCTTTTACAAATTAAAAACAAAATGGGATTTTTGAGTCACTATGTATGTAACTTTAAAATATATTTTTTAAATTTTTTAAGGTATTTTACATAAAAAAGGTATACCTGATTAGAGTTAATTTAGGCAGCCGTTTTTGAGATATATGGATTTAAGAAAATACTTCTTGTACGACTAGGCCCAAGCTATACAGGGTGTTTCAGCATTGAATGCTAATCTTTAAGAGCGTGAATTCCCAGGTAATTTTAATAATAGATGTTCAAATACATTTTTGTCCTAAATGACTTAACTTTAAAAATACAAACTTGTTAAAAAGTTTTTTTCTTTAATTTACCACCCTGTATCTTAAGCAGTAAGCCTTGAAGGAAATGTTAAGTTGAGCTTTTCTTTTTAAACTTTTATAAGAACTAGCACCCTAGAAGATTAACCTCTAATTCTGACACACCCTATACAGCTTTAAGTGACGATACAAAAAGTTATTTTTTAAATCCAGATATTCCACGGTCGCTTAAATCAACTTTTGTCAAATATACTTTGTTTGTGTAAAATACGCTAAAAAAATCTAAATTTTCATACAAAGTAAGTCAAAGAGTTTTTTATTTTTATTTTATGCAAAATACCGCACTTTCTGGAGTTTAATAAAATTGATAGCAAATTCTTATTTTCCACCTTCCAAAACCTCCTCTAGCCAAATGTTATGACAATACTCTTGATAATTAAAAATTTATTGATAAAATACTAAAATCAGAATAAATTTTTGACATCCCGTATCTCCGAAATCTTCTGCTTTTGGACTAAAGTATGTTGGATTAGATCGTCATATTTTAGCCTTAGGAATTTGTGGTAACTTTTTCTGCATATTTAGAGAAACGCTGTATAATGGGTATGACAAAAAACTTTATTTTACTAAAACTTACTAGAATCATTTATATAATTTTAAATTAGCAAATTTAAATAAACTTATTAAAGAAAACGATAGTGAGAAAACACTTAAAAAGAAATAATCTCAAAAATCCATTAAAAAAGGCTTAAATGCTCAGGTGGGCATAATAAGTATTTATTTTCTCTTTATTCTACTGACACCTGAATGTTGAATAATATGTAATTAATTAAGAGTTAATTAATTTTAATAAACTTTTGACAAAAACTAACGATAACCGACTTTACAATGTATCATACGCATAAAGCAGTAGATAGTATTTTTAGCCAGTTACAAAACCACAAACACATACTTTTTATGAGTCACCTAGAACAAAAGTCCATTTTTCCTATTTTAGAAGCTTAAAATGTATAGTATTAAAGTACCGGAAAAAACTGTCACGTTTCTTAATATTTCTTAAAAATAAACGGCGACAAATGAGTAACAATCAAAGCGCCTGTAGTTTGACCCCACATAAATTCTTGTGTCAATTTCGCTGATAACTATGGCATTTTATAGATCATTTTTCGTGAGTTACGTTTCAGGCTGAAACGAGTAGGTTATTGCGATGGCATCAGGTAATATTTGCCAATAAAATATGTTCAAATATCACTCTACCACTCTCTGAAAGTAAGTAGTTCTAAATATTTTATACGACACAGACTACGTAAAGAATTTATGGTACACTAAAGTTTTTTTTTTTTTTGACGTAATACCGTCTTATAATTTGATGAAGCCGGCTGCACTTACAAAAAAACATGACTTATGCGGCGTTCCATTTACAGCTTAAAGTGCAAGCGGAGAGCGCGGAAGAGGCACATTCGGCCTCCGCGTTCGACATCTGGTACTCCGCCTGCTATACAATAATACATTTACTTGTTTTCGTCAAGTAGGAAGTGCAGTAAAAAGTGAATGTGGTGTAAATGGTTTAATTTTCTTTTGAACAATGCAACCATTTCATCAGTATTTTCTTATGACGTTGTCACGTTCAACTGTGGAGCAAACATGCAAAAACCGATAAATCCACTTTTAATGAAATCTGAGTTATATACGGAACCTTGCTACTTTCGGGGCGCTCTTTCGATCTAGCACATCAGATTTAAGCAATAACCGATAAAACCCATTGAAAATGTTACGTGAAAGTACTCCGTCCAAGCAATTACCGATAAATCCAAATTCCTAGCAAAACCCGACAAAATTCTATCTGCATTATTGCCATCAATTATGCGAATTGGCGAAGTAGCTGCCTGCTAAGAAAGTTGACAGTGAATCCAAAAACCCAACCTTTTTACTTGGACAGAAAATATGTCGGGAAGAGGATCCATTGAAGTAGGATCTGCTCTGCTAAATTATTTGGATTCCTTGGATTACACAAATATCAAAACAGTTCGCCTTTTCTGCGACGGCTGCGGCGGGCAGAACAAAAACAATCATATCATACACGCGCTTTACTTTTGGCTGAGATTCAAAGCACCAATCCACGTTACAGAATTAAAAATAATATTTCCAGTAAGGGGCCATTCTTTTCCTTCAGCCGATAGAGTATTTGGGCGGGTAGAAAAACTCCTTAGAAGACAAGCTACAATAATTTCACGAGAGGAATATGAAAAAACTTACGAAAAAGTAGGAGTGGTAAAAAGGATGGGCATCGACTGGAGGCTTTTTTATGTAAAAGCACTTCAGGTGGGTTTAAAGAAAGTGAAAGGGTTATCAGACATGAAGAGAATAGTTTTGAAAAGGGATGCGCGAGTTGTCAAAATATGTGCATTTCAAAACTTTTACTTCGCTTCTGGTACAGATAAGTTTGAAAAACTATTAAAACCTAAATTATTGGATATTGATTTAACAATGGAAGAAAAAGATACAGAGCGCGGCATCTCCGAAAAGATAAAGAAATCTCTTCAACATTTACTGAATCAACAGTTTGGTCTAGAGTGGGAAGAGTTACCGGAGCTGCAGTGGTACCGAACATTGCTTCAAGGACCTCCCTCGAACGAGGGCGTGAAAAATTCCAACGAACAGGATGAAATATGTGACTGCCTTGAAGAAGAACAGTCTGTTATTGTGTAGTTTAACTTCAAAACAATGTTTCATATGATTTTTGTATTCCTGCTTTGTTTGTTTCGTTTTGTTACATTACTGTTTCTTCACTTATCTTTTATTAATATTATTAAAAATATTTCCTAAAGTGATTTACTTTCTTTATTTTATACTTTCTTTATTTTTATTTTAATATGTTACATAGAATAATATAAAGTATCTTTTTGTTACAGTACACCAACAAAGTCATAATAATATCTTTTTTATACAGGGTGTTAGTTAAGTAATGTGGCCAAACTTCAAGGGGCGATTCTTTGAGTGATTCTTAGACGAAAAGTTTATAATATAAAGTAGATCCGGTAATGCTTTAGTAGAAGAGCTAGTACCACTATGAGCACAATAAGGGTAGTTTTCCATAAGAAATACATGGGAAAAATTCTATGTCTGGATCTGCATTTTTATATCCATCTCAACCCCTAACGCAAAATTAGAATTTCTTTAATGCCCTAAGTCACCACGTGCTAGATAGGGGTAACTAACCATCGATGACGTCATCGCCTAAATTGAAACGATCCCTTTAACCAAGTTTTTTTTTTTTTTTTTTTTTTTTTTCTTTCGACAAACCACGAAGGCTAAAAGCCTAAATACTAACGTACCGTGGGTGTCTTAAGCGAGGTAAGAGGGAGTTTGTTGACACGGGACTTAAATACTTGAAGATTTGGGGGAAGGAAAGACCTCCGCGGGCAGCAGGTTCCACAACCTAGAAACTCTAGGGATAAAAGAATGAACAAAGTGGGAAGTTCGGGGCCTGTCCAGTTGGACCGTATAGGGATGCATACGCGCGGAACCACGAGGTTCTCTGTTGGGAACCGTAAGTGGAGGAACTAAACTGGACAATTCTTCAGAGCAGAAGCCATGGAAGTACCTATAAAAAGCGACAAATCCCCCACAGCCCGACGATGTGCAAGAGAGGAGAGCCTTTCTGTAAGTGAAGGATCATTAATGAGACGAATAGCTCTTCTTTGAATAGAATCAAGAATGCTTAGGGTTGTGGGGGACGCCATGCCCCAGATATGAGAACAATATTCCAAGGGAGGTCGGATTTGGGACACATACAAAGTGTATAAATTAGAAGGGGAAAAATACTTTTTGGCTCGAAAGAGAAATCCAAGCTTTTTGAAGCTGCCGTGGCTATAGATACAATGTGTTTATGCCAGTTAAGGTTACTTTCAAATGTGACGCCCACAAGATTAAAGGTGTCTTTGCTCTGTAAAACTTGGCCGCTCATAAGTAGAGGATGAGTATTTGATGACTCTCTTCGCGACAAGGAACATGATTGTGTTTTGGATGCATTAAAATGGACGAGATTTTTAGCGCCCCAATCCAATATTAAATTAAGATCCTGCGAAAGAGATATCTGCATCGCTCTGCGTTTGTTTTCCAAGTCAGGCTTAGTAATGGGTTTAGGAACCTGAAAACTGGATTGAAGGGTACTATCGTCGGTGAAACTATGAATGGAATTAGTTGTGGACGAGAGAAGGTCGTTGATGTGAAGAAGAAACAATGTTGGTGCCAGAACTGAGCCCTGAGGGACTCCAGCATTTACTTGGTGAAAGCTTGAAGAATGGCCGTCCACAATAACTGATATACGACGATCAGATAGATAACTAGAGAGCCAAGTACAGAGTTTAGTTGAAAGACCATTGAAGGGAAGTTTATTAAGAAGTGCGGCATGCCAGACCTGATCAAAAGCTTTGGATATATCAAGAGCAACGATCTGGGACTCACCTAGAAACTCAAGAGACTTATTCCAGCAGTGTGATACGAAAGAAAGAAGATCTGCTGTAGATCTTTTGTGGCGAAATCCATACTGCTTGTCAGGCAAAAATTTTGTGTTCTTCTAAGTACAAATGTCATCATTCTATAGTTTTTAAATTTGTAATCAAAATGCACATGATACAGGCTGACGATTGACTTCGGTCAATGGCCTTTTGGTATGTCCAATAAAGTTCTTCTCCATAAATGGAATAAAAAAATGTTCAGAAGTCCTTTGCTTCTACAATATTTTTGGTTTTAAAAATATCAAAATTAACTTATAACCATATTATAAATTATCATGTTTTAACCTGCTCTTGTCCTGAAGGGCTTACATTTACTTTCAGTTTTTAACATTAAAGCACAGCAAAGGAGTAAGTTATTATTTTATCAATTAGAAGAATCCCCAAGGCAGATAACGATAGTAATAGTAAAATTAAATTATTTTTTTTTCTGTGGGCAATCAAACTTTATTTTCATTAATTCAATGTTTTTTCTTTCCTCCTTAATTCTACCTTGTTGGGCTATTACTGCCGTTTGATCTTTAATTGCTTGCCCTAAATCAGCCAAGCTGGCTGCCTACAATTCTTGCGAAGATTTTGTTCTTTTTGAGCTTCGATGTAGCTTTCGCAGACTGCTAATAAGGCTGTTGAAGGCTGAGGTTAGAAATTTTTTCTTTTTGATAGTACTAAAATTTTATTATTAT